>JAECUM010056664.1:0-35978 GCA_016617855.1 Megalonaias nervosa | reverse complement strand
ATCTCTAGGACAGCACAGCCCCATGTGAACTCCTAGATTGCCAAACGACATTCTAGCAAGTTCACTGAGTACATATAAGCTTAATTAAGGACTGCACAACACATAATCTTAATTATAAACTTAAGTAAGGACTGCACAACACATAATCTTAATTATAAACTTAATTAAGGACAAGACAGTTACATATAAACTTAATTAAGGACAGCACAACATATAACCCCCATATGAAAAATCCTAGATTGCCAAACGACATTCTAGAAAATTTAGAAGGTGACGAAACAGACACAAACCTTCACGTGAACTCCTAGATTGCTAGCAAGTTCAGATGGCGACGAAACAGACACAACCCCCATATCAACCCCTAAATTACCAAACGATATTTTAGAAAGTTCAGAATCGCGATCCGTATTTTTTATGGACTGCACAACATATAAAGACGGCACATACAAACGAAGGATTTATCTACGTTTAATAGATTTTGCACACTCTCTCCCATAATCAACCCCGGGGAGTGCAAAAGTGAACCCACCACGTGGTGACATGGTGGGAGAGTGCATTTTTTTCTGTTGAATTTCGTACCTCCAATTATTAGTTTAAATAATAAGTTTGTGCCAATTTTATTTGCTGCAATGTTGGGTTCTAGCACCTATTTGTATTTACCGTTCTTTCAAATGTGAATTAGCTAGTAGTGGATAAAAACAATGATTCTTTCTCAGCGACCCTATTTTTCTCAAAACAAATACAAAGACGCATTTTTGAGACCTCTATCGCTACCTTTTTAAACCCACCCTAACCACACGCATTGGGTTAGTGAGACATGGCTTTTTATGTCTAGATAAGGATTTTTTAGAAGTGCTTTACACTTTTGAGGTTATTTTATTTTGTTAGACACAATTTCATGCAACTTTGTCACTTATTATTAGTGTTTCAACTATGGGTATAATAAATATTTCATCATCATAATAATAGACAGAACTTTATTCGTCCGCTTACCGAACGAAAATATTTGAACAGACCTTTCGCTGTCATTTTATGTAGCGGATATTTTTTGTCAATAGAAAATCCTTTTGACCGATCAAGGTAAATGGTAAGTTTAGTATATTTTTGTTGACTAATCGGATCAAGGAAGTTAATCAATCTTGCTGGCAAATTCTGGTTTAATTTCACAAGATTATTGAAATACTCTCTGTTGCCACATCTAACAAGCGAAAGTTTTAGTTTGTCAATCTTACTGAAACAGATTCCTGTTAATTTCAATCGTCAACTGTTTTCCGTCGATCATCAGATATTTATTCTTGCTATTGATTGTCACTGTTTTTTTTTCAAACATTAGTTTTATATTTCAGACAAAATTGCATATCCTAGTCGGAAAAGATAATGTCAAGTATATATTTGCCGTTGGATTTATCGTCAACGACTTCATCAGATTTATCGTCAGAACGACAATACCCAAGTGCAAACGTATTTATTCCGTTTTCACACTAACGTTTGTCATCAAAATTACTTAACCCACGCTTGATATTAACATCTGTTTCATGTTTGTGCTGATTTGTTCGAATAGCCATTGCTCTTATTAAACTAACACCTCCATCAAAAGCATATTTAAAATCATCAAATCCAATACATTTTTAATGTATCAGCGCAGTATTCCTTTTGCTTTTTTGTGACGTTATTATTATCCATCAATAGAGCATACAGTTTACCACGCAATCCAATATAATATTTGATAATGAACGAATTCATTTCGTCTTTAAACTTACCAATAGCTTTTTTGTTTCTATCATCAAAAAATTTGATATTACGCGGACAATCGGAAAGATCAAACAGATGTTTGTTATCAAATATATCCTGATAAACGTCATCACATTCTTTTTCATAAACAGGCGAGTCAGCAAACAAAAATTTCCCCAATGGCCACTGCTTTTTAACCAAATTGTAATGAATATAGTACATTAGCCATTTTGACAAATCTAACACGGCAGCTCCAACGTAAATCGGCTTATTGAGCTTCAAATTTGTTTTTCTTCGTTGTATCGCGACAAGATTTTTTCATTAAAAATTTTCATGCTGACAAAATCATCGTTTTACACAAGTTTGTTTCGGCGGTTGATGTCACTAACTAGCTCGATGTTTACTCGCTTTCTAATATTTTCCATCGTTTTTCCAAAGAGAGTTGTTAATAAGCTTAAAGTAGTTTTTGTTTTCTCGAAATCAGCTTTCGCTACAGCTCTCCTTGAGGTGTTTGAGCTAACATAACCTCTCATCCACTGTGACTGATTGAATTTTAGCACTCGATGAACTTTTCTCAACACAAGACCAGCATCTACTGCTTGTTTTAAGTTTTAGTAAAGCAAAACATGATTTCGCTTGTCAAGTAAATTTGGAACTAGCTTACCTGACATAGAATTTCTTTTCCATTGATGCCGCTGCTTGTTGTTCCTGAGATAACACACTATAGTCGATTATCATCAATTCTGCACAGAAAGGATAATCTTTGTGTAAACCGATCAACGAAGTAGGATACTTGAGATCTATTTCAACAAAATGCGAAATATCGTCAGGTACTTTTTCTGTTTCCTTTAAAAATTGGTTAGGTGTAATCCAACGAAATCCACCAAACGGAAGTGATTCCGACATAAAGGGTATTTGAATCAAGAAAAATAATGTACTTTGATGGAAGCTCAGGATTTTAGTTTTTCATGTATTTGTTGTTTGCTTCCGAATATTTCTTTCCTATAACGCTAATACCGCCATGGATACCTTTCTTGATAAAATTAAACATGTCAACATCTGTTACTAATTCTAACTGTACCTTTCTGAACTTTAGCTGACCATCCCACAATAGACCTGGAGCAAAATAATACCAACAAAGATCTAGTCCGTTATTATCATAGATCATTTTTCGAAAACTCTTAAATATAAAAGCTTGCAATAATACTTCCGTTTTCAAATACAAATCATGATAATTGCCAAATGTCTTGCAATCAAATTCTCTCCAAATTTCTTGCGCATATTTGTACTTGTCATCAGGTATATTTTCGTGTTTTAGCTGCGAATAAATTTATCTTTCTCGGGCAAAGAAGTTTCATTAAATTTACTCCACTTGATTGTTTGCAACGGAAAAGTCATTACCAGTAAAATTTAATTTTGTAACATGACTGAAATACTTGTCAACATGATCAGCGTTTTTTTTTCCCTGCTGGAAACGTCGCAGAAAGCATGGCCTACTGGAAGCAATTGTTATCAAAGCTTTTGATGTTAACGCAGTAATTTTGTTTTTTTGTTTTTTGTGTTTTTTTCTGCGGCAGGTCAATGTATGAACTACCGCGTAATAGGTTATATTTCATCGTGTGAAACAAAATTTCAGTGATCATATCAAACTTCCAACCTTAACCTGATTCAGTCAATTCCTCTATTGTTTTCCAAATGTTCTGGTGTATTATATCAGCTAGCAAGGCAAGATTAGTTCTGGACAAAACACGCTTGGGTTTTGCGTTAATGAAAGGGACTGCAATTTCCTCCTCAATATCATCTCCAGAAACGTATAATTTTGAAAACATAACGTAGTACTGCACTAGGATCTTCAAACCCTTCTGCAAATCAAGGACACGTTTTATGTTGGTTCTAGCAAAAGAAAAAGATTTATAGAGGTAACATTTGCCAGAACGATTTGTTTATTAAATCGATAGCTATTGTCAAAGCCAGCAAAAACGGTAGCAAATTGTGTAGGTTCTCCTATAAGGCTCTTTTTCGCGATATCGTGTAACTTTAGCATTGTATTATATTATGTCTGACAAATGTCTAATTGCTTTGTAAAAATAAGTACAATTTGAGATTTGAATTGCTTATTGCATAATGGTAAGCGCAAACGAGCAAGAGTACTACTACTTACATCCCAAATACAACTTGTACGCAGGAAATATGTTAGAATAAGTGATACACATCAAATACGGAGAACCGTTTGGTAAAAGAACTCCGGCGGGTTATAAGGTTAGCGTAAAATCGGAAGGAGATACAATGCGAATGGAAATGTTCAGGAAATATTTCATATACTCGCTATTTGTGGAGACATTCCTGAAGGACAACGAGTTTGCCGAGTTTACGGTTCGATTCATGAAGATAATATCGGAAATCTTGGTTTACAAGACGAATATCAACCTCATCCAATATTTGATCTTTACAAAGCCACCGACAAAGGAATTATTCGAAACAGAAAAACTAAAAAATATATCAGGTAGATTAGAATATTATAGATACTTGTTGGGAACTGTTAGAGGAACACAGATTTTGTTGCTTATTATAGCGTCAGGTTTGTGTTTGAAATCTTTAATAAACCAATTCCGCAGGGAATTTATCATAGGCTTGTGATTAATCGTGTCAACAACATCAAGACAGACAATCAACTGGAAAATATTGAGCTGGTTGCCCATAAAGAAACTGTTAGAAAAGGCAAAAACAAAAACGACGTAAAGTTTAGGTGTCCAACGAAATATATTGTTTCTTTTAACTTTGAAACAAGCGATGAAAAGAAATTTTCTTCGATGTAAGCTGCGGCAAGAGACTTTGGCATTAATCCGGCACCAGTTAAATTTGTTGCAGACGCAAGAATAAGATCAACTTGTTCGAAGAAATTCAATGCGAATATCATTTTCCGATACGATGACAACTAAACTTTTTGTAGAATTTTGTTTATTTCTTCTTTACAGTTATAACACCACGATATTATTAAACTCCTATCGTAAACAACGACAGTAACTACGTCCTCTCGCACATTCATTGTTTCTGCCGCCGTAAGCAGAATTTTGTCACTATTTCCTTTGGTTACTCTTAGTTAAACGGAAATATTGTTTTTCCCTCTGGCTCTGAGAAACATTTTCTTAACACGTGCTTAAATTCAAGACGATTTATGATTGTTGCTTTTTAGTGGTATCTTATTTTGTCCATTATTATTTTAAACAAATTAGATAAAATTAATTACAATATGAATCTGCTTGAACGTCTTAAGTACATCTATAACACACCATACGAAGATATTGTTGTCAGTGATGTGGTCACCGACGAAGTCGTCAACGACGAAGTTGTTGCACATGAGAAAGAACATTTTAACACCGTTGTCAATAAGACAAAATATGGAAGACTTGCAACTGGTAGATATGATCTCAAATATCAAAATTTAAAATAAAATCTAAAATTTTATTTTACGGTTGTGGAGAATCAATTGTTCTGGCAGTTGATAAAGCCGTTTTTAAACACTAAAATACTTGGTCGTAAAAAAGTATCAAATACGATTTTATATTTGTCAAGATCTTCAACTTAATGTTCAATAGAGGAGCTATCGCCAGCGGCACAGCCGCCGAAGGTCGAAAACAGAGTTTGATATCGTTATGAAAACCGGTAAGATGCATATCGGTCTTACGTAAATACGAAGAAATGTACAAAAAAGTATTTTGCAATACGATGTTTACAAAACTTCACTAGTTGGTATGCAACTAGTAAAGTTATCACTGTAACAGCGCCACTTCACAAGGCTTTTATTGCCACGCTTTATGGTTACTCCTTCGATAACGAAAACATCTTGATCTATTCTCTGTATATCTTGTTTGTAAAAACTACCAATTACTGGTTCGTCTGAAAAATCTTTTAGAGCGTACGTTACAGGAATTGTAATTTAAACTTTATCAACGTCAAGTACTTCTTCAGTCCAGTGTGATGTAAATCCTTTCTGAAATACATGTTTGGTTCGAGAAATTCTGACTTTGTCTCCGATCTTAAATATATGCCTCTGGTAAGTATTTTCGTTTGCTAATACCCGATTTTTAATTGAGTCGGTTGGTGACATTTTGATAGTTTATGTTTTGTGATGTTGTAATCAGACATAATCTGCGGAAGATCATCAATATATCTGTTTGTGTCTTTAGCTGTCATCTGTTTGTGGATTCGTTCGTTTAGTGTACAATTAAATAGTTCAACAATAACGCTCTTTCCCTCATTTCCCGTAACATATTTTTTATGTTAGTTTGCTCAAAAAAAATGTTCAAATTTTTTATTAAAATCTCTGCTCTGTGGTCAGTCCAAATTTTATTTGATTTTCACGCTCGTAACTTGTTATTACTTGTTTTAACGCTTCTGTTATCGATGTTCCTGTTTTATCGGCAACAGGTATACTAAACGCGTATTTGCTAAAAACATCAATAACATTAAACAAGTATTTCTTGTTATCATTAAACTGAGCAAGAATTGACATATCTAATAGATCTATGATCCAGATATCGTCAATGGCATTTGCGACATCCTTACGTGGCGGAAATTATGTTTTCGGATTGTGTAATTCAGTGGCAAGCTCCTACTTAGTTGCAATATCATCATACAATTCTTTTCCAAGACCTAACTTATATTTTGTTCCAAATAATCCTTACATCAGTTTTCTGTCAAATTGTTCTCACAGATTTACTGGTTTCGTATCATGTAATTCGTTTAGCATTGTTTTATCACAACCTGCTTTATCTTGTTCGTTGTCCCGATAACAAATGTTGTGGCGCATTGCTTTCACATCAACTTGACTATAATGCTCTTGTCCGGGCAAGGGATTGTCGTTCTCGTCAAGTTGTTTATCTAGCGGATTATATGGCCCGATATATTTGTGGCCAGGCAATGTCCAACCTCCTGTTGGTTTCGGTAATTTACTAATTAGTTTGTGGATGTTGATGCCTCTGCCGTTTACTTCTCGACGATTGCAGGATTTACAATACGTGCCGATTTTATCTTGTTCGATACAAAGATCCTTGTCATAATTATAATTGCAACAACTTCGTGTTATGTCATTTTATTTGTTTTGTCAGACAAAATAGTTTAATCATTAACCAGTCTAACTTTATCACCTTACAGCGGAAATATATCAACACCTTCTCCAGCGACCGACTTTTCTTTTCACCACAAACAGCACAGATACTTTTTAACATCATTCTGTTGGTTTTTGTTTTTTCTGTTCGCTCGTCCGTGTTAGACGTATTAGTTTTGCATTTGAAGCAATATATTGTCATTTTTCGTATTTGTTTTTCACACAAAATTAATCGTGCCTTGCAAAGCACGTTGGGCGAAATTAATCGCTAGGTTCTCATTGTCCGTATTTGTCAAACTGTAAAATAACCTTTAGAAAATAAGGGTCTTTTGACATCGGTTTGACAAACATTACACAATAGTATCCACACGCTGATTTTCCAACTGGCTGTATTTGGTTAGAAGAATTATTTACTTTTTGTTGGGTTTTTTACTGATATATTTCTTGATGACATCACTTGGTTGAAGTCCAAACGAGTCAAAATAATTGTCATTGTAAACAGCTACCCAGTGAGTGCTGGGTCCATCATTAAAAGTCTGTATGTTTATTACACACGAACCGCCTTCTGGTACGGTATCAAGTTCATCTTTAGAATATACTCCATGAAATCCTTTCACCGATTTTAGTTTGTCTAATATTCTAAAATTACTTAAAGGCCACGAACTTGCCATCAGCGTCGGGTTCCTGGTAACATCAGACAGCGACCAATACCTAACAGATTGGGCAGGAGACTGACTGCTACTCCTGCCAGAAGTGGACCTATAGGAAGATATCATCCTTGTTTCATTTTTCGTGTTATCCTCTTTTTGTGCTTGTCTTTTTTTCGTTGACTTTGACTTCGTCTTTTTTTTGGTTGGCATCTTTATTTTTATGTCACATAAAACTCTAGTGCTAGACAATTTGTTTGATGCCGTCTCCGGCTACCGACTTTTTAGTTGCTCCTGATACTGCTCCCGATGCTGCGGCAGTATCTAATGTTCCAAGTACCGGCAGCAGCTTTGATAATACTGTTTTGGTGATTGTAGCAAGTGCTGGTCCAACGAAACCGCCCTGTTTTGCCATCGCCGTTATTTGCGCAACAGATAGATTAAGAACAAACGGTTTTCCTTTATCAAGTTTTTGTATTTCTTGTTGCGTTAACGTTAGTTTGATTGCTGTTTTATTATCACTGACGCCTGGTGATATCTTTAAAGAATCAGAACGGTGTTTAGCTACAGCTGTTGATAATTTTTTAACTTGACCTTGAGTCAGGTATATTTCATGGGAAATATATTTGGTTGCCATTATACTTGTTTGCCACACAGTATTCACACCGTTTCCTAGACAATTATGCTTGAACAGTCATTTTCCCTTTTATTGTGTTAATTGTCAAGAACCTGTCACTGACAACTAGCGCATATACATTAATCGGGTTTAGTTGGAACCGCGTCCAAGTAATCTCAATATCAGCGTTTGATCCGATAGCTCATTTCGAATACTGTGATACGTCAAAATAAAATATCGGGTAAAGTGCTCTAAACTGCTCAACTGATATTTGACTTCCGCTATCCGCATCTTGGTATTTTTGCATTGCTTTCACCAAGCACATATATGGTCTAGTAACGTTTCTGTAGCTTCATCGGCAAAGTTACATTCGACTGCTCATTCAGGGTACTGTTTAGAGTTTATCCTAGCAAAGATTCGTCTGACATCAGCGTTATCAAATACGACGTTATTTTGCTCTTGGCCATTACGTCGTTGTTGTTGCTGAAACAATTGTTCACTTGGCACAGCTGTAGCACGCCAAGTGTAATCGTTTGTGTTAGGAACTGCTGTTTGATATATTTTGTTTTGCTGGAAATAATTTTTCTTCGTCTACGCGGTAAGCATTGACAAAAGTTCTAGCGACTTGTTTATCGAAGGAACAACTCGTGGCATCCACAGCGCGAGTCTGGAAATTGAAACCTGTCTTTCAGCTACTCCATCGGCATGCAGTATACAATCGCTAAGTTCTGCACGATTAAGAATAAGTGTATGTTTTAATCCAGGAAAATCTTTGTTTTAATCGTGACAAAACCCAAATATTGTGCGAAATAAAAGCATCATTGTTATCTGGCGAGATTCTGCAGCAAACGCCTTTCGTTTAGCCTAATCTTCATTGTAGTTTTGTCGTCGTGCATTTCCGAATGCGCTTCGTATTGCATTTGCTACTATAGTACCACCAGCTGCATCTGTGGTTAGTGCCACAATAGTATGTTGTGCGGGGGCAGCAGCTCAACCTGGCGTTCAAATAAGTCATTTCCAACATCAGCTTCAGCTGCACCTCCAGTTTTAAATTCATTTGCAATGGCAGTTCTGCATCCGATATCTTTGAACCCCATCATGTTTGTTGCTATTGATCGTGTGTAATCTTTACTGGACGAAAATATGTTGAGTATTGTACTTGCTACAGGCAAGTGCATTGAGATATCTTCTACGGTTTGAATGGCCAACTGGTATCTAAACAAGCTCCAACCGTTATTGACAAGTGCAATTTCTGCACAAGCTGTAATATCAGCGCCTAGTGCGTTTAATATCTGACCACGCACTTCCAACAACTCTTTTGTGCGGTATTAGAAACATATCTTCGTCTCGTGTATTAAAAGTTATAACGCCGTCCTTATTTGGATTGTTTGAGTTTTCGTTGAGATACTCAACATACTCAAATTCTGTTGCGAAGTTGTCGATCTCAAATTCTTCGTTAAGATCAAGATAATTTTAACGACAATATTTTATTTGTCATCGCCATATAACATTGCAATGACTTTGTCGTGAGGTTGGACTAGAAAGCAGCAGGCGTTATTTGCCTTGTTTTCTTTACAAGTTAGCGTATTACCTCTTTACCGCGCGGTGATAACAATTGTGTTTGTTGTAGCTATCATTGCTTGCATTGCATCTTTTGTTGGTGCTATAGTTGAAATTGCTTGTGATATTTCCTTATCATACGGCGGAGCCGGTGCGCCTTTTATACGCGATATTTTGTCCGACTGCGGTACCGGCTGGAGATGCAGCACCTGTCGCAAAAGCTGTTGATACATCAATTGCAATTGGTGCTACTTTATGCGCGATTGCTGGTATATTCTCGACAATCTTTGAAAAAATGTTTCCAAAATATCCACCCACATTTTTTCTTCAGTAATTTTTGTTTTGCTTCATTGTTTTTATATATGATAGTTCTACAAAATTCATCACCAACTTTGTTTGATAACTTCGTTTGACTTTAGCTAAAAACTTCGTCTTACTGGACAGATTGTATGTGTAAATAATACGTAACAATTTCTTTTTTAAGATCTAATTTTTGACCGGACTGATCTGCCAGTTGCATTGTTATGCTTGTTATCTGTATTCTAGGTTAACAGGATAATATATTATTTGTCGAGGATTAACTTGCAACAACAAGTCTCGTGGAACGTCTGGAGAAGAGCTATAGATCGTTTGTCCTTGGCTACCCTTGGCTGAATAAGATCCTGTTGCAATAGTGCAATTCATTAAATTGTGTTTACTTGTGTTATGTTAACTGTGACGTCTCCATCGTAGGATACAGTTTGTTCTACAACTTACCCGTATTATCGATTTCTAAAGCCTAATAACGACGCAATACTAGTTGCTGGTGAAAAGTCGATTATCAATTTATACTTTAACGTGATTCTGGCACGTAGTGTGCTATAGGTTATAGTGAACTCAAAATTGTCTGCAACGTCACCGTTCTCTCTAATAAGTTCTTGTATGGTTTTATTAAGGTCTGTTACGTTATAAGCGCCTTGCGGTATGTTAAACGATGTCCAAGCGCCCGGATTAAACGTAAAATCATAGTTAATGCCCGTTTATACGTTAGCCATTGAATGCCATGTTGTAGCAGAAATTAATCCGATTTCGCATTGTGGATTAGGATCAAGTTGTATTGGCGGATTGTCGTTTACACTAAAATTTGCGCAGTCATTTGTCGTTTGTGAAGAATCAAGTAGTAATGTTGTTGATATCATTTTTATTTGTTTGTGTTATATATTATTTACACTGAAACTGGTCGTAGTGTAAAATGTCGTATTCGGAGGATGTTAGTAATCTGTTTGATCGAAGATGATATAGTATTTCAATTATTTTGTTATCAATTTCCGTACTGGTGTTACCAGCTTCTTTTGATGATAACAGTAACATCAGTCAGTCAACCATTTCAGTGCTTGATGTAACAACTCTGACGCCAAAACCAAGTCTTTCATCAAATACAGTTTTATCACGATCTCTTCATATTTTTGAGAACAACATAAAAAATGTGTTTATAGTCTTTTACTCTGTTTCGGTATTATTCCGTTGTTTTAAGTACAACTAATGCATTTACTCCACTGCGCATTTTACCAAAATGTTTCAACAAATAGGATCTTCATCATCATATATTAAAATTTAATTTGTGTCATTTGGTTGTCTAATAATAAGCTGTAATACGTTAATAAACCTTTAAATCATCATCTGACCATTTTATTATATTTTCAATATTATCAAGCCCCATACTCTCAACGTAAACTGCAATAAAATATGCGTACTCATCATTGCTAACATTATTTTTTTGATAAACTCGCTAATTTATATATATCTCCTTTATCAATTATTTCAGGAAATTCTCTTGTTTTTCATCAGGTACATTAACGTATTCTTGTCTTTTGATGTAATCAATTATTTCTTGTATTTTACTTTTTTCTTCTACATTTTCAATACTTTTTTAAACAGTTTCCTCTGCCTGCATTTTATGTTGTTTTTTAACTGCCCCAACAAACCTTTTTCTTGTAATTTTTTAAGCTCGCCTGCAGATAATCTTGATTTATTTGGTTGCTTGCCAAGTACTGCTTCGGTAAGTGGCTTAAAATGTTTGGCAGTTTCTTCTGCTGCTTGAAGTTGCCCTTGACGTTCTTCCTGCACATTCTTTTTCAACGCCGATATGGTCGCAGCAAATATTTTCAGTAAATCAATTTTTTGTTTGTCCATTGTTATTTCTGGATGCTTTATAAAATTCGTCTAGAGAAATTTGTCAATATAACAAAGAAACATCTTTGCTGGATCCCACGCTATAGCATCAAACAAGAAAAATTATATTTGTCTTTAGTTGCTTGATGATACAGCCCAATAAACTTGTCTTTGGTTACTGCACCGCATTGCTCGTTTACAATGTTTCTTACATCAACATTGTCTAGTCCAGAAAAAGGTATGAAGCAACCGGTATTTCGCCGAATAAGCCTGTCAACGCTATAAAACCCCTGAGCAAGATAAATAACATTCCACTTTTTGTTACGCGACAATGAAAAATAAGATCGAATTTTGTTAATCTCATCGTTGTTTTGCGTAATATCGTCAATTACAATTATTTTATGTTCTGTCCAACCAAATTCGTTTACAGGAATCAGATCTTCCGGTTGCTTGATTAAAATATATCATCGCCTGCACCAAGTTCATCGCAAAGTTTATCGTTGAATTCACTTAACGGTTCGTAGTTATCCTTTTGTGGATTAATTGTGTAGATGTATACCCGATCGTAGTTAAAGTTGTCGTTGAGCAAATGATTCCTTAACAAATTTGTTTTACCAGATCCTGTTCTGCTAATTATAAGATAATGACAATCTGGCAATTGGTTGTTATGTTTGTGCTTGGCTAATCGTTCAGTATCAAAATTTAATATCGACATTGTTATGTTTATCCCCACATAAAAAATGCGAAGTGCTTAGCATGTCGTAGAAAATTTTTGTCCAAAACAAATTTTGTCAGGCGATAACAAAATAAACATGATTTATTAAACAAAATATGGAACAACACTAACAGGATCGGTTTCTGCCGACACAACTATAACAATAAGCGGTAAAGTTGATCTATCCGCGTTTGTCAAAAAAATCTGGTGATACATTAAGAGAAAACTTGTCTATGTCAAATCAACGAGTGATCGATCTTGAAACAATATATAAGCCAGCATATGTGAATAACACACAAGCGGTAAGATATGCTCAGCTAAAAGTTGTAGATGACAGCAAGCTTGATAAAACCGGCGGAACAGCAACAAGTTCGTTAAATTAATCGGTGATACGATGTCTTGCACGTTAAATATGGGAGCTAACAAAATAATATCAAAATATGTTCCAGTTAACTCGTCTGATTTAACGAACAAAGCGTATGTTGATAGTTTATCTAGCGGTAGTGTAAAAAAAAAAGAAAAAAAAAATACAATGCTGGTTTCATCCCAACTCTGATTGTCTCAACAAATAATATATTAGGTTTTACCGTGACAGCTTCAACACAATACACAGGAAATTATCCTCATCACGCATTCGCTGTTGTAACGTGTAAAGGATTATACACTACAACCAATACTTACATTTCAACAGCGCAATTCTTCCAAAACGAAACTAATCAAAATTATGGTAAAAATATCTATACTATAGATTATACGTATTTAAATCAGAAATCCCGTTTCCAGGCCTAACCGAGTTTCAAATATACACACTTGATGATCAAGTATAAATTTTAATCCAACCGTGAGACCCAGAAATTATAACCGTTGCAAAAGAATTTTACGAATATGTTTTTGACCTCAACCAAGATGTTTCTACAACAGATGTTAGTGGCAAATTACAAGCAGCAAACAAAATGTAAAATATGAAATATTTTCGCTTTTACTCGTGTTATGTGATTAGGCTCGTACAAAGTAACAAAGAAAAGAGTGAAGCCAACAAGCTTTGTAGATTTAACAGAATAATTTCTTTCCTTAGCAAACAAGGCAAAGATATGAAATAGGACTTACGGTTTGTGAATATAATCCAAAAAAATTATTCCTATAATTTAAACATATAAGTCCTATCACTAAATAGTTCTAATCCCAAACAAGTCCCAATATGGAAGACAAGGACGTCTTCTATAACTTCTTTTGTGTTGATGTGTCAACAGTTCCTTTTTGTATCCAATACATGAAATAATCTCTATATACGGAAAAGTGAATCTGCTATCAAATTGTCTTTTCCTATGATGTGCCTGATGTCAAGATTATATTCCTGTAACAACAAACTCCACCTTAATAATCTTTGATTTTTAATTTTGATCTTGTCGATGAAAGTAATGGGATTGTGATCACTAAACACAACTACCGGAGAAGGAGCTGAACCAATATAAACTTCAAAATGTTGTAATGTCAAAATTAAAGCCAAACATTCCTTCTCGATTGTTGAGTAATTTTGTTGGTGCTTATTTTATTTCTTAGAAAAATAGCACACTGGATGATCAATACCATTGCTATCTTCTTGAATCAATGCTGCTCCAACCCCAACATCACTTGCATGAAAAGATAGTTAAAAAGATTGACTGAAATTTGGAGCTATAAGAACTAGTGCACCTTTTTAGTATGGCCTTTAACTTGTCAAAAGCCTCCTGACATTTTTTTGTCCAAAGAAACTTGTTTTTCTTGCTCAATAAATTTGTCAGGGGTTCAGCAATATTAGAAAAATTGGAACAAAATTCCGATAGTATCCAGAAATATCCAAAGATCGCATCAGTTGCTTTTTACTGACAAGCACAGGGAATTCAGAGATAGCCTTGACCTTAGCATCTATAGGTTTAACTTGTCCATGCACCATAATATGTCCTAGAAATGTTACACAAGCACGGCTGAACTCACTTTTAGATAAATTGATTGTCAAACTTGCATGAGTCTGTCAAAGAATTTCCGAATTATTGCTAGGTGTTTTTTCCAGGTGTCGTTGTAGATGATGGCATCATCGATGTAAGCATCACAATTATCTATACCAGAGGTAATCATATTCGTCAAACGTTGAAAGGTACTTGGCGAACCCTTCATCCCGAACGGCATCACTTTGTATTGATAAAGACCATCTGGAGTCACGAATGCCGAAATTTCCTTTGCCCTTTCCGTTAGTGGAATTTGCCAAAATCCTTTCAGAAGGTCAAATTTGGTGACATACTTGGCATTTCCAATTTTATCAATGCACTCATCGATTCTTGGTAATGGAACTGAATCTGTCTTAGTCACACTGTTCACCTTCCTATAATCAGTGCACATACGGAAAGTTTTTTCTGGTTTCGGAACAAGTATACATGGTGAACTCCAATCACTTTTACTGGGCTCTATGAAATCATTCTCCAGCAAATACTCAATTTCTTTTTTCAAGTATTCCTGTTTGAGAGGATTCATCCTCTATGGGTGTTGTTTCATTAGTTTGGAATTTACAATTTCAACGTCATGAAAAATTGTGTTTGTCCTTGTAGGAACATATGGTAACAAGTGCTCATATTCAAATAATAACTGTTTAAATTCATTCATTTCTTCTTGTTGCAAATGCGAAAGTTTCTGGTACAGATTTTTCATAATTTCCGAATTCCGAAGATATGTCGCTCCAAAATCAGTAGATTCCGATTGAATTCCTTCACTTGAATCCTAGGTCAATGGGACAGGTAAAACTGAATTAATCGCATGATTTACCTGGCTATCTTTCTCATCACACTCCTTTAGCATGTTAATGTGGCAAAGTTGTTTTTGTTTTCGCCTCCCTAGGAGTATTTATGATGTAATTTAAATCATTTACTTTCTTTTCAACCATGTAAGGATCATAATCCTTGGCCTGAAGAAGATTTGTGGAATGGGCAAAAGAGCCAGAACTCTATCACCAGTCTGATAACTCCTATCCCTTGAGTTGTTATCGTATCTTGATTTCATTTTTTACTGAGTAGAGTGCAGATTTGCTCTTGCAACCTCACAAGCCTTTGACAACTTATACTTAAAATCAGAAACATAATCATGCTGACTGAGTTCTGTATTTTCATTAGAAGGAAGTTTCTCTTTCTACAACTTCAATGGTCCACACAGAGTATGTCCAAAATCTAGTTGAAAGGGACTGAATCCTAAAGATTTTTGAAAGGACTCCCTAACAGCAAACAAAAGTAAATGAATGCCTTCATCCAATCTTTACCCGTATCAAAGCAATGTGATCGAATCATATTTTCAAAGTCTGATCAAATCTTTCTAAAGCCCCTTGACTCTCAGGGTGATAGGCAGAAGATTTAAATTGTTGAATGCCTAACTCGTGCATACCTTGCTGGAAAATTCCAGACATTAAGATTGACCCTTGATCCGATTGGACAGATTTGGGAAGGCCAAATTGAGTAAAAACAAAATCTTAATCAAAGCTTTTTCTATTACTTTAGTTTTCATATTCCTCAAAGGAATTGTCTCTGGGAATCTTGTTGACGCACACATAATGGTCAACAAATATTGGTTGCCTGACTTGGTCTTAGGCAAGGGAGAAAACAGAGTCTACCATTATTCTGCTAAATGGTTCGTCAAATGCAGGAATAGGTTGAAGATGAGCCTTAGATATCTTCTGATTGGGTTTTCCTACCATTTGACAAATATGACAACATCTACAGAATATACAAACATCTTTTGATTTTTGGCCAATAGAAGTGAGTCAAGATCTTTGTTATGAGTCTTATTAATCCCTAAATGACCAGCCAGAGGAGTTTCCTTGGCCAGACTAAGTATTTCCTGTCTGTAGGATTTTTGGAACTACAGTCTGATAGTTCACTGTCCCCTCGTCACCAGTAGATACCTCGGGAGGTCTCCATTTTCTCATAAGACTTCTATTTTCAATGAAATAACAGACAAGTACGTCAGTAGCTTCAGTTTCGCTAATGGCCCTCTGAAACAAAGAGGAAATCTTAGGATCTTTTTCCTGTTCGAAGACAAGTGATTGTCGTTTGTCACCCTGATTAGAAAAAAGAAAATGAGTAGTTAAAAGAGGATCACTGTGATCATTACCTTTTGATTGATCCAAACAAGGAGTGAAAGTGACCTCATCAAAAGCCTGACCAACACATGTGTCAACTAAAGGAAGACTTTCCGTATCAAAATCATTCTCAAGAGCTTTCTTTGCCATAGCTCTAGTAACTGCGCAGGCTGGGTATAAATCAGGGAATTCTTTTTCAATAGCATCAACTTTCTGATCCAAACAAGGCTTGTCAGTTACAAGTGGATTAACCACAACCTTGTCTCCAGCTAGGTCGTTGCCTAGTAACAAATGAATGTCCTCAAAGTGTAAAGAAGACTCTATTCCGACTGTCACAGGTCCTGTGTCCCTTAAAATTTTAATAGGGAGAGGATTTTCCAAATCGCCCAAGAATGATATAGAATCCTTCGACATGAATGGTTCATAATTCTCCATAATCAAATGAGACTGGGGTTTATTAGACCCAACAAATGTATTGCTTTCAATACAAGACCGTGACCTTGACCTCTTAGAAATAAGAGCATTTGGGATAGGTCTATCTTGCTTCTGATGCTTATATTTCATTTTGAAGCAATCAGAAATAACGTGTCCTTTCTTCTTGCAGTAAGTAGACGTAGGAAGAGACAAGGATTTTGAATCAAGCTTATCAGAAGCTTGATTTTTAAAAGTTGTGCCAGATTGAGTTTTAGAAGTACTCGTATTAGGCTGAAATACTTTACTTCCAGCAGATTTCTGAGTGGAAAACATGCCTACAAAAGGAACTTTACGAGTTAAGAAATACTCATCGGCAACAAGAGCAGTATTTTCCAAGGTTTCGATCCTATGCTCTTCAAGATGAGTCTTAAGTTCATTAGGAACACAGTTCGTGAACTCTGCAAGTAATACAAGTTGTTTGAGATTTTCATAATCTTGTTCAACTTTCTTGGCTAAGCAGCATCTGTCAAATAGATGTGCTTTTCCCATGCAAATTCGACATGGGTCTGGTCAGTTGATTTTCTAGAATTCCTGAAATTTTGCCAATAAGCCCCGGGGACTAACTCATAACCCTTCAAAATGCAGTCCTTAACCACATCATAGTCAACACTCTGCTGTAGTGACAGTGAAATGCAAATATCACGAGCTCTACCAGTAAATACACATTGTAATAATAGAGTCTAGTACTCCCTTGGCCATTTCAAATTTTCAGCAACTTTTTCAAAATAAGGAAAATAACTGTCTACTTCTTTTTCCAGAAAAGGGGGTACTAACTTGATATTTCTTAAAACATCAAAAGTAGGGGAGTGTTTCCCGTTGTCAGCTCTAAATCTTTCATTCTTATTTGAAATTCTTTTTCATCCTTCTCTCTTTGCAATTGCATCTGTCTCTCTCCTTTTTCTCAAATTGTACCTGCCTTTGTTTTTCTTTCTCTCTTTCCTGTCTCTCTCTCCTCTTTCTCAAATTGCAACTGGATTTGTTTCTCTCTCTCATCTTTCTCAAATAACATTTGTTTTTCTTCTTTCTGTAAATGCATTTGTTCTTTTTCTTTCTCCAATTGTAATTGCATTTGTTTTTCTCTCTCCTCTTTTTGAATCTTGAGCTTTCTTAACTCCAATTCCATCTTGTATTTCATTTTTAATTCCTTTACTATTATATCAGTGTGATACAGACTTACTGACCGAAGCCAAAACACTTTTATCCAAAACATTCTTCCCTACCAAATACTGGATGAAAATGTTTTTTATTTCTTGCTTCGTTAAAGAAGCTTTTGCTTCAGAAAGATCGTATTTTCTGGCAAGTTCAAGCAATTCATCTTTTTTCAAACTATCCAACTGCTCCTGAGTAGGATTTGAAAAACAATTTCCACTTCTTTTGACATTGTAAAAAAGCCTGTTGATTCCACTACAAATTTCAAACAAAATGAGAAATAGTACTTGGGATTTAAAATATTCTAGAAACTAGGGGAATTTAAATTTAAAAAAAAAAAGAATTTTCTGAAATGTTTTAGCCAAAATTCAATTATCCCGAAGACGAGAACCCAATTTTCTTTGCTACGTGACTAGGCTTGTAAAACGGAGGAAAGAAAATAATGAAGCCAACAAGATTTGCAAATTTAACAGAATAGTTTATTTTCCTAGCCAACAAGGTAAAAGTACGAAAAAGGACTTACGGTTTGTGAGTCTAATCCAAAAATTAATCCTAGAATTTAAAAATATAAGTTCTATCACTAAAAAGTTCTAAATGAATAACAATTCGAATTCCGATCAAGTCACAATATGGAAGGCGATGACGTCTTCTATAACTTCTTTTGTGTTGATGTGTCAAACATTTCCTTTTTGAATCCAAGAATAAATAATCCGGCTTTAGAATTCCGAATAAAATTTACAAATAATGTCTTTGTCCAAGAATTTGAGTAAGCGCTAGAAAAAGTCTCCAGGGAATATAAATTATTTTAACTTAAAACTCAATTCCAATTGGCAACAACAGAGAACACCTCTGAGCTCTGAAGGTGTGATATTACGACTCTTAAACACATCTCTAGATCACGTGACGGGGTTACGTGGTCACTTAATTCGAATGGCGCAATAAGACCACAGGCCAACTGTCACGACCGCAATGGACGAAAACGAATCATGCTATAACATTCAATAATAAAATAAATAAATAAATAAAACGTTGTTTACCACAGACATGACTACGCAAACCAATATGACCTTGATTACGACCAATGATATTCAATCGGTGTTTACAAATTCTGAATAAAGGTCAGAACTAGGTCAGCTAAAAGTACAATGTTGCAATCAGACTTGTTTACTGTAAGAATAAGATAAACAGTCAGAACTGAATTGAATTTATAAAAAAATTCAAATCCCACAGACAGAACTATCATTACAGTAACATGTAATGCAATGAAATAAAATAAAAAAATCAAAAGCAAACAAACAAATAATTCAGTTACATCTACGTAACACTCGATAAACGATCCAACATTGCCAGAAGCTAAAAAAAAATTCTAGGTGCTTTACATATGCGTGGACCACAACTAAAAGAAGCAATAAGAAACTTTGATATTATATGCAGATACTGTCATGCTGATGATTGTCTAGAAGAACAAAAACAAGTTGAAATACTGCTAAAAAATGTTGCTTGAGCTTAACAAGGAAAATATAGATTTGATAATACGATCGGAACTAATAATAGCACGAGCTTAAAGTGAAAGATAGCATTAAGAAAAGAACGAATGAACGAGAATTATGGTCGTCTTAACAAACTAGCGGAAGCTAAAAATATACATTCAAGCAAAAACAAAAGGTTACACAATAGTTTTTCAAAATGGGAAATTTGTAAGCATCTCGGTATGTATTAGCACGACAAACAAACCTTACTTAAAATCGTTAATATATCAACAGATACAGAACCGATAATCAAAGCTTACTTAAACGCAAATTTATAACGATACGTGAAAACCTGAATTTGATCCCATTATTGTCAACACATTTCCAGCAAAAATTAAAATTCTTGACGAGGAAATTGATAATTTAAATGATGTTGAGCAAAAATGTTTTTGGAAGAAGTCTCAACAATAAGGTTGGAAGAAAAGATCGAGTCTTACTACGACATCAGCGAGGAAGATGATGTTCCACTTACATCGCTCCAGCGCTCTAGACAATTGTCAATACGAAATTATTACACTGGAGTTGATAAAATACTCACGCAACCATATGAAAAACTAATGTCAAAAGTAGGTTTTTCTATTAGTCTTTTACTAATTAATAAAGACAGACTCCGAAAAGTAATTGCTAAAAAAATTATAGTCCCATCCGCAATTATCAGACAACATCTTGTTCTTAAAAATATTACGTTGGATCAAGAAGACTTGGTACTTGGGTTTATCAATGAAAGAGAAAGAGAATACGGCAATTTGGTAAATGAAACAGATTTGTATGAGCGTGAAGTAGGAAACGTGTTGGATTCGTACAGATTGTTAAGGAAAAATGACGTATTAACAGATGAACGATATAAAGATACTTCGTCGGATGCCTACAATAAGTACATACATTTTCTGGCTGATCCTGTCAATGATAAGTTCCGTGAGTTTCTTGATTTAATCGTTGGTACTAGAACTTTTGTCCTTGTATAAAAATTGTAAACAAATATTGTATAATGAAAAAAAAACAGATCATAATAATAATGTTCCAGAGGAAATTCCAAAACAGGATGTGGATGCTCTAATGCAACATTACAAGTTTTATCATAAAAACCTTTCATGTATGCAAAATGTTACAAATATTACAGCAGAATACTTTGGATAATATCATATTTACCACTGTTAATAACCGACTTTGGTATAATTTCAAGTGGAGCATCATTAAACCCGTTTTTGTTGATAATATTTGGCGTTGGTGTTTCTCTTGCAACAGCGTGTCAAAAAATATTGAGCCTCGACTTGAGATGAAAACAAATGGTTCCAAAACAGCAAGTATCACTTATAAAAAATTATTTGATCAGATACGATCTTATCTGCGAGGTGTAAAATACGATATGGACGATTAATACGTGAGTTTCGTATTACTGACAGTATGTTAACAGATATTCTTCCAATGTTATCCGGTATAAAAAAAAATATATCAAAAAGGTATGGTGATGATAGGGTATGAAATTTTGTCTAGCAAAATAGAATAATCTCAAAAGTGTAAAGCACTTCGCAAAAGATTTTGTCTAGCCATAAAAGGTATGTCTCACTAACCCAATGCGCGTGGTTAGGGTGGGTTTAAAAAGTAGCGATTGAGGTCTCCACAATGCGTCTTTGTATTTGTTTGGAGAAAAAGATAGGGTCTCTGATCCAGAATCCTTGTTTTATCTACTACTTAGCTCTCCTTTATGTGTTTCATAAACGAGTTCTGTTGTGCATTCGAAAACGGTTTCTTTCAAGATTGTACTGCTCATCGCTCACACATAGGTTTCCCTTATATCTTTTTGTACAGGTCAATAAATTGGCTTAAATTGCTAATATATTCCCGTGAAATACAAACGTCCTATACTGTGAGTCCAAAGCCACCAGCAAGATTTAAAGTGCAAGCATCTTATATCATTTGAATATCTATCACGTCTTCCTTTAGTACGCCTCATTTAAAAATCTTCACCACCTTCAGCAATGCTCGGGTATTAAATCATTGAGGACATTTATCAGTAAAAATTTGAAAACAATCAGTTTGTTTAAAAATGTATTTATTTATTTATTTATTTATTTATTTATTTATTTATTTACGTTTTGTTTATTTATTTGTTTATATATTTATTAACCCAGACAAGATAAGCTTTGCCAGGATTTTCTCAAAAAAATGAAGCACATCTCTTCTTTTATACTCTCATGTCAACATTGTCAAATCTGATATTATCTCGAGCTTGTACCAGCCATGTAATATTTAATAAATGCACAAAGATCCGTTCATTATTTCTTTCAGTTGTAGAAAGGTGCACATAAAATCGATAAGAGACGTACCTATTGATGGGGCCACACAGCTTAATATTCCGGTTTCCTGATACCAGACTGCCACAGCTAAGAACTTTCTCCATGTTCAGTTATTTGGCAGCCTTAGCACCCAATAGGCAATAAATCCATGCCCTTATAACGCTCTGTAGGCAGCCAGCTATTTTAATTGTTTCTTGAATTTTTATGTTCAAACCTTCTTTTAAACTCGCTCACATTATTTTATTCTTTTTGATTACCTTTCATTTTTACGTTGAACCTTGTTAATATTAAGAATAAGTCCTGATATCAGAACAAAATTTACATATTGGAACGAAAAAATATAATTCGTATAGATTGTGTTGCATAAACGATAGAAAACTTTCTTTATGCTGAAATCTTATATTATCTACTATATAAAAGCCCATTATTTGTTATATGAGTCCCGCCTAACAAGCAAGAGGTCGCGAGATCCAAACTCGTGACGGCATCCCATTTACGTTTTAGTTTCTGTGTTTCATGATCAAATTTTGTTTTAAACTCGTTCGTATCCATTTTTTCTTTTGTTTTTAATTTTTTTTTTCCTTTTCGACGACGGGCATCTAACTAGTAATAAATAAGCATACAATATTATAAATGATCTCACTACTTCTGATTTGTTGGTTATATATGATATATCACGATATAAACATATATACAAACCTTGAAATTCATCTTTCTTAGTGAGTTACTCCTCTTTAACAAAGGTGAACTGTGTATAAGTTTCCATACCAATAAGATTAAATGTACTTAAGTGTTCTTCAAGAGTTACTGCCCTTCAATTGTAGTTATAGTTAACTTTATACTGTTAACTTCTCATTAACAAAATATAAATCTTACAGAACACATGTGGGCAGTTATTTGTTGTATCAAACAGAAAACTGAAAGCAGTTTCAATTTTGACTAACCTTCTACTACTTGGAATTTATTTCCCTTAACTCAAGTACTTCATCTGTACGATCACACAAAATAGAAAACAGTTTTCCAGTATGGTGTAATAATACGCAATTGAATATATAGGTTGTATTACAGTAAATGCGAAAGGAAATCTAAAATCTGCACACAATAACAAAAATAGTAAAGAAACAAACAAAAGCTGAGGACAGATCTAAACTAAATAGATCCAAAGGATACATATATAAATGAAACACAAATGTAGAAAATATAATAAATTAACTGAAATGGGGGCAAATAACAAGATAACATGTATATATATGCATATATATATATATATATATATATATATATATATATATATATATATATATATATATATATATATATGTGTGTGTGTGTGCAATAAACTGACAACGAACAGCGCAAAACTAGTATCTAACAAGCCTGAGCGCTTTTGACTCTTCATGAGTCTTTTTCAAAGGCAAATACAGAACATAGACAAGACAAACAAATAAAACACAAAAATCGTTGTGTTTGCAAAACTTTACATGGCTGTTTCTACAGGAATTAAACCTTTAAATTTATTATGTTTCAACTAGTTTATTTCAACTTGTTGCGGACGCTTGAAAATATTTTTATTGACCTAGAAATCGACGAGCCATAACGACATATGTTGTTTTATGTAAATTTATGTAAGCGCAAATTATATCCAAGATATTTCATTGTTATAGTGGTAATTATAGGCTATTAAGCAAATTTAGAGAATTATTTAAAAGAAAATGTGTCTGCTGCAAAAAATAAATAATTTCATTTGTGCATGGCTGTCTTTTTATAGTCTTCTTGGTTTAAACAGCTTGGTTTCAGTGTTCTAAGGCGGCGTATCCAGTAAGATTCCTTTTCTTTCCTGGTGTCGGAACTCCAGTTGGGGTTGTGAGCAATAACAATAAGTGTTATATCACTGAAAGTGTGGCCAGGGGAGGAGAAGTGTTCTGCTACCGGGCTTCTGTACAGCTTCTTTGTCATCCAATCAGATCTATGAAGGTTGATCCTTTTGTGTAGCTTTTCAGTTTCTCCGACATACTGAAGGCTACAGATCTTACATGTGATGAGATAAATTACATTCTGTTTTGCACGTTTTGTTTGGACCATGTATGTTTAGTTTTTCTCTAGACACTGTGCTAGAAGATGTCCTGGTCTCTATCATATGTTGACAGGTTTTGCACCATTTATCGCCACAGGGTCCAGATTTACTAGGTGGTCTTGATTAGTGATTTGCGTTAGCTTCGCCCTGGCTAGGATGCCCTTGAGGTTTTTGGTCTCCGGGAGGCTACTGCAGGTTTGTTCGGGAAGATTAACTTCAGTGCATCCGACGATTCCACGATGGGCCAGTGTTTCCCGATGATTTTCCTACTTTGGGGTTGACTGGATGGTAGGTCAGGATAAATGATATCCTATCAGCCTTTTCCTTCTTTCCATATTTTAAAAGGTCATCGCGGAATGTTTGTTTAGCCTTTTGGCAGAACATGAGATAAGATATGCACCACACCCATAGCAACAAACTCATGCTGCGGTGAGAGGGGATGGAATTTCTCTTTTCATAACAAGTCATAATAATTGTTTATAGTCTATGGAAAAATGTGCATTGGTAAAATATATTTTATACTTCAAAACACTTAATATTTTACATATAACGGTTTAAGCGTAAATAGCAGGACAAACTACCCAACAAGCGTTCAAGTTTCCAAAATATAAACTTATTTAAATTAAATGTATTAATCAACGTGAAAAAATTGAAAATAACGTACTGTGTATGAATTTCTAGCATGAAATCCTACTAATCTTCATAATCCTGAAATGGTCTATCAAGTTTTTCACAATTCCGTAAAATCTTTTAAGGTAATCCGAAAGAAGCTTGTATAGTCCTTATGTGCTACCGTGATCGCCAACTGAATTCAACATAATTATTAATCTAACTGTCTTTGCCTCAGTGTATTACCGTAATGTAGACTATCAACGAAGTCCTGGAAAGTGTCACAGTAATGTGACAGAAGTTAAATAATAAAATCCTTGAATAATAATCGCATAATCTCAATGTACCGAGTGTCTAAATCAATGATTATTCTTCTCTGCTATATCTAACAATTATACTATCAATGAATCACATGTTCGCTCTCAACGATTCTTGCAAACGCTAGCATAACTGCATATGAATCCACATGGTAGGTATGTCTTCATTTTGTTGTGTCAATTTGCGTTTCAGAAAAAAAAATCAATTCACTGGAATTTCCCAACAATGAACCGTTATTATTTCAACATAATTCAAAAATACAGTTTATAAAAACAGTTATGTTATGACCGTCACATCTCATTCACATCTCAATGAACCAATCAAATATTAAAGTGCGCATGTCAGGATCATCGTACTTTGATTTCCCACTGTTGTTGATGCAACCTACAGTCAATACTCCCGTGTTATCTTGACCTCGTTAATTTGATTATTTCACCTTGTAACAATGTTCTTTTACTATAGTACTAACCATTTAATTAAAAAGTATACAATATGGCTTCATAATCTCAAATGACTTTAAGAATACATACTATCAATTCAAAAGATGATACAAAATTCCGTACTATGGGTCAGATACCAACAGTTATCATGGATACGTTTAGTAATTGTTTTATATGCTGTATTGAGAATACCTAGCATGTATAGATGTAAAAGTGTAATAATCGCTGTGGTTATTAAAGAAAATACCTGAGATTCTGTTTATTTATAGATAGCTGGCTTTCATATCGGGTATGTACAGTATGTCAATTACAGCGTTTACGTGATTGGCTCTTTATTAATGTTATTTTTCTTTTCCCTTGGTTCCCTCTCTTCCCATTGAGTTAGTACATACAAAAACATTTTATGGGTTCCACAGGCCAACGAAGATCACAAGGGTGTAAATGTAAAATTTAATTACAGTGGATCGCGGTATTGTAAAAGCTCAATGCAGTAGTTAAATATGCAGGACACGTAAGAATAGATAGTATGAAAGGACCAAATGCCATGGCTAGCGAAGATGCAATACATACTTTATGAGTAGAGATATCAATGTGGTGTGCGTGTTTAATGACTATGGGCCAAATAGGTGTTTACGAAAATAAGAAATTGACAGAAAAATTCATGCTTATGCATATATATGTGCAATGCATACGTAACCTCTGCTACTTCTGATTTGGGCAATCTACTTCCTTGGCTCTCATAAATTTGAGGAAAACGAAATAAGGTGTCATTTTATCCTGACATGGGACGGAAATGAAGTATACCAAATACTTTAAATTTGACTGTATCTTGATTTCAAATATCAATAATCTTTACAGCGGATAACATAAGAAAATAATATGTCTCCGTGATCTGCATCATAATTATGTATCAGCATTTAGCAAATGAAGATTATACCGATCTACATTCAATTTATGTTGTTTTAGTTTATTTTTGTAAATGTCTATTTCGCCACAACCAGGTACACTCTGACCAAAATAGTTCCAACAGCAGAAGTAATAAAATGCATATTTACTAATATCCTGTGAAGAAAACAAAATTAAAAATTTGCTTAATGTTTGTTTGCTTATTACTACACCAAAAAGTAACTTTCTCATTCAACAAAGCACCGATAATTCTAATTAAACATAACTTGAAAGTGGCCTGAAATACAACAGTGTATACGTCTGACAATTACTGCGGTAGATTGAACAACTTGTGTTTGGAATAAAGCAATGATATTCGATAATTATCTATTTTGATTAATCCTGTTTCATTGCGACGCAATGTTTTGTTAAACAACCAATAAAAGTTAACATATGATTGGTTAATGTCCTAATCTCTTAATTATATTCGTTAATTCAACTATCGTGGTGAGCCATAATTGATATGCTTTAGGAACCCCAGACGTATGATCAATGAGGTCCAACTAAATAGTTTAATATGGTAGAGGGCATGATCCTAATACATTGAGGTATGCTTGCAAACGTGCTGGGTTGTTTGATGACCACCTTTGACAGTCAGATTAGGTTATAATGCCAGTGAACTTCAATGATGCATGTAACCGGTATTGTAGAAAGCTTGTCAGAGGAAAATTCGGTCTAGTCCTTGTTGGTCGGATATTAACACTATAAACGATGGCTTAGGGTAGTTTTGGTTCCGTGGCAAAGCTATAAACAAATAAATACTGACGTTTGCAGTGGTAGTTGCAAGTGTAAGGAATGTGTCTAGTTATCAGGAGTGCTGAGAGTAAACCAAAAAATGGGAGCTGCACCAATGTTTATCCGATTAATGCAAGAAGTGTAGTACTTAACGGCGACACAAAAGAGAAGAAACGTACAGTTCCACTGAGGTATTTCTTCCTGGAATAAGAGCATCACACTGGTGTGAAAACTCATCCACTGGCATTATTTCATGACAGCCCAGGACGTTTGCCTTAATTAGTAAAGATGAATTTCTCCTAGTAGTTATGCTGAGTGATGATAGAGCCTCTGTATCAACAACAAGCTGTAAAGGTGTATCCAAGCCATTTACACTGCTGAGGCCTGTTCACGATACCAACCAAGTCATACTCGAAACAAACCCCTACAAAATAAGTAGAAATAAAAAAGGAAACAACAGAATCCAGGGACTATGAAGGAAAGAGACTAGGAATGAAAATAGGACAGATACATGGAATATGTCTATAAAATATCATCACTAAGCATTCCCAGTTGCAAGGATCCCAAAATTTTAAATTGCAAAAGAGACGAAATGACGAGTTTGCTGGAGAATCATACTCAGCTATATAAATTGTGACTTTCAAGCACCTGAAGGTATGTTGTATAAGGAAGCAAACAATAGCAAACAAATTAATATGCCACCTCAACTGAAAGCATTCACTATTATGGCCAAGACTATGTCAGAGTTAAATGAAAGAAAAAGGCTTAAAATGAGAATCACTGACATAAATTAATGTGAAACGTCGAAATAAACTCTGTACTCTGAACTATAAACATTGCAACGGATGGCATGTATAATTAGACAAGCATTGTAAAAGGCCCTTCCAGAACGCGTCACAAGCTATTGCCATCGCATGCGAAACTATAAATGAAACGATGCGAATGATAAGTGCCGGTTTCATAATACTATAAACTTTCATAGACTGAATCCTGACTGAAGGGACAAAGACTGGATGTACGGCAAATGTATCACCATCTACGCAGCTGTCAGAATATGATACGACGAAGGAAACTGGTATTCATCTTGCCCTCCAAGTATCACTTACAACAAAATGCCACCGCTGATAGAAATGCAAGATCTGCTAGCTGAAGAAATAGGCTGTGTTCGCAGAGCGCTTGATTGGAATTGAACAGTATATGACAAGGTCAATTTCGAAACTGTAACAAGTTATGGCTCGGACATGTTCGTGAAATAATCGTGCAGAAAACGAGAATCACACATGGACAAGCTTAGGATTTAGATGTAGTATGATTGTAATGCAAAACACGTCGGTGATATTTCTACTCTAAGGAAACACATACAAAATTTTTAAATCACCAACGTTGTGCTTCTGCAGAATGTGTTCACCTTGTGCAATGTATTCTGTCTTGTGTGGTTGAGGGGTGACCAGTAACTGGTTGCATCGCTTCTTGTATCTCAGACAGCACGAACGTATTGACCTAAGCATGCATGAAAGTGACAAACTGTCAATGCTAGAAATTTAGAAATTGAATCTATCAACAATTGAAGAAATTAAACTGTATACTCATTTTCAGAAATGTTAAGTAGTTAACACTTAACTGAGTGTCTTATTGCCAAAAGATATGAACATAATCTAGGAATATGGTTGGTAGTTCTTCTTTAGCCATTCACAGATTCACAGCCACCCTGGTAAACGATAATGCAAACAAAGCAATATTTCCTCTCAATACCTTCCTGATTTTGGTCAACCTCAAGGGGGCAGGACAGAAGGGGTAATTTAGTATAAGGCGCACTATAGTAGAGAATAAATACTCCATTCGCCAGCACTTGATATCGTTGTTATTCTGGTATATTACGCTATCTCTACTTCTTTCCATTCTTTGGAAATGGTGGTGGAGTAATTTCACCTACATGTATGTTGATATTCACTGACTGCATCGAGCTGAAATTTTCAGATAATGCATACATCATCATACTGAATAATTTAGAGGTATTTAATATAGCTGATTTATGAATATCTGTAAGTTCTGCAGCAATCGAATTTCTTCCCTAGGACGTTTGGAAATATTTAACCTCTAACCCACCTAAGCAATTAATTTAACTTGTATCCAAAGAATTCACATTAGAATTATTTTATCTGGACGTAAATACAACCTCATTGTATTTCACGGCAAACTCATAGTAAAATAAATAAGCTACTTTGTGTCACAGAATTTAAGCAGTCTGATTAGAATGTAGATATGATGCGATTCACCAAGCAAGTCACATTTTCAAATTGACGCATATGTAAAACGTCGTTCAAAACAGATCACTAGTAACGATAACTCTTCGTACAACTCGCATGCGAGGATGGGTCGGTTTAAGTCGCTTTGTCCAACAACTGCACAAGTCCTTCTACAGTGCGTACCACGTGAACAGCCTTTTACAATGAAAAGTGTTCTCGAACTTCGAAACATGGATAGGATTATGTATTGACAGTGTACATGTAGAAAGACAATGAATATCCCAGCATCATATTTTTTAATTAAAAAATTTCTAAGTGAACGACAAACAGGAAAATAAAAGAGTTCTTTTCACTCCTGATAAAATAAGGGAGATGAATGAGAAAAGTATAGAGGCGTGGGGTTGGACACGCTTTTCTCTTGAAGTTAATACTTGTGTAAGATCAAAGGCATTTAAGGATTAAATAACACGATCAGATGATACTTAATCTGCGTTTTAAGTGAACATTATACAGAACAGAACATCTAATAGACAATATGTTTCAACAGTATCAGACGTTGTTTATACGAGTATGGACAATATTAACAATACAAAATCTAGTGTTTCATTTGACCTGAGTTAAACTCTACAATCCCAAGTTCTCGTACGTACACGTTGGGAAGAAGACGGAACACACACATTGCTAGAAGTGGCCGAGAGGAAGAAAATGCAGGGATTTTTGTTACATTTTATATGATTTATGACTACTAAACAAGATACCTTTGAACTGAATTCTAAAAGAAAAATTACGGCCGCCACTATTCCAGCGACACGCCCGCGTCGCTGAAAACTAATCAGTTTTGCTGTCGGCATACCGATCTAAGATACGTTTTGGTCTATTCATAAAGGTACTACTATATATCGCGATAGATTGGACCCTGCTAAACTTATATTTTCTTCCTGCAGCCACACTGTGACATCGGTTTATGGATGATTTCTCAAGATGACTATGACAACTTACTGTTGACCCAATACATATAAAAGAGAATATATATGAAGTAATTTAGACAGATTAGAAACAAGATAAATATATCACGATTATTTTATATAATACAATTTATAAATATTTACAGATTACAGAAGGCTTAATGCGTCCAAAACGAACCTAAACTATCCGTGCTTTCTTTTCTTCTTGTCAATGCGCTATATCATGACTAAACACAAATATTTTTCTCACTCGCTACAAAATCCCACCGATGGTCAGATAAAATAAAACAATTACCTTGAATCTGTTGTATCACTGTGACAAACAAACCTGAATAGAGGAGATCATACGTACAGATGCTTAGGATTGAGTTTCCCCGGAAAGGGAACGAACTGATCACCGATTTGGCATTTTCATAGTATTTGTAACACTCTTCTTTACTTGCCAACAATAATCTCTCGCTGATAATTTGTAAATTTAAATTTTCTCACGCCGTGTTGACACTTATCTTTACACACAAAAAACATACAATAAAAAAAGACTTGCCTAGCATTGTTGGATGGAATGTATTAATGTCGCCGGAAGCATATATCAAGAACGAAAAATTTGTGTATTGAGTGGAAAACATGGGACCTAGTTCCAAAGACGAGACAAATCTTACTAGCAGAACAGTAAAACATGTTCTCTTGTTCTATTATATATATATATATATATATATATATATATATATATATATATATATATAGCAGTATATATTGTTATATATATATAAGGTTATATATATATATATATATATATAAGTGGTATAGAAAGCCATGCACGCAAAAGGGATTATTCACACATATGATGAATTTATAAATTGCCCATGATTATAAATAATTTTAGACACAGTAATTTGTGAGCTTATTAAAAACATCAGGCAAAATATTCCTCTTCAGCTATCTTTCATGGCATTATTCACTTCAAAATATTCCTCTTCTGTTATCCTTCATGGAATTATTCACTTCAAAAAATATTCCTCCTCTGTTATCCTTCACTTCAAAATTTACATCTTCAGTGTACATTATTTGCTTTTACGTTTCTTAACTGTTTCAATGTAAGGAGATAAACCTGAAGGTATATCTTAAGTCACATGACATGTGCATGATTTATATGAGTTTTGTTTGTAAACGTTTATTACGTAACTGCTACTGTTAAACTCACAAAATGAAAAATGAATGAATATATATATATATATATATATATATATATATATATATATATATATATATATATATATAAAGTCTGATTCAGCGGCACCCTCTATTTTTGGGGCATCTGTCATACTAATCTTTCAACCTGTCAAGGGTATATATTGTGATACTCATTACGGATGGTCATTTGACTGATTTACAAGAAACTATACGGCATAGGAGAAATATTAACAAAACGTATTTGTTTACACAATTTGGCAATTATATTATTGTATTATAACAGTATTATAGAATGACAGACTATGTGACATTTACTTTGGTTGTGACTGCATTGTAACAAGATATAAACCAAATGGATATGGATTAAGTGAAGATATCGAACACAGTGCATGCATATGGACACAACATTATGATAATATTGTATGAATAACAATACTCTCACAATAATTATCAGTGCAAAATGAAATGGACAGTGAAATATAAAAATGTAAAATAGCTACAACAAACAAACACTTATAGTCTTAATTGCATTACGCACCATGTCCCTAACTCAAATCATGAAACTAGACCCTCGTGCATACGCAAAATAATTCACCAAATTATATTACGATACCAACTAATGAATTGTATATTCCCCATACAGTGAATATGTTCATATAACAGTGCATGTGATTCATGCAACAACAATCAACATTCACAGTTCAAGACCTAGTTAAAATTAAAAATTCAAGTGAAATCTTTTGATCCTTCGTCCCATTTTTTGTGACGCCGCCGTGTTGCCATGTTGTCAGCTACTTTGCTTTGCTGCCGAATATGTTGCTCCGTTGCCAACTATGTTACTCTGTTACCAACCATATCACTTTGTTGCAAACTGTTTTGTGTCGTTTCCTACCAAGTAGCCCGAATGCCTTCCGTGCGGCTATCCTGCCATTCACGTTGCATTTTGGCTAGCTACACCGCTACACTATCAGCCCCTTAAAACTATACTAAAATATCTCCATAGTAGACGCTGCCTGATTTTGGGATTACAGTGCACATGCTATATGTACTGTTTTTGTTTTTGGGGAGTTTAGCGCCATTTTTCAGCACACGATAGGCTATACATTGCGGCCAGTATTATTGGTGGAGGAAGAACCCGGGATAACCCCGGAAAGAACCATCGACCCACGAAAAGCTACTGGCAAGCTTTCTCACATGCCCACATTGGCCGAATCGGAGACTCGAACCCACGCAGACAGAGGTGAGATAGCAGTGATCCGTAACGGAGAGCGCTTTAGACCACTCAGCCACTCGGGGCCACCTTATAAGTATAAAAAACAAATACGTGTTAGAGAGTCGTAGTACCCATGCACATAAAGAAATACAGGATATCTCGCTCACAGCTACCAACAACGAGATGAGCCTATTACTCAATGTATATTGTTAATTTAAAAAAAGTTCAATAAAACGCTGTACACGTTAAAGAAATCAATTCCAAGTATTCGTTCTAATGCTTCATGAAATTATTGTCTTGATTTACTCCGTGCCATGCATGTCAATCCTATTGTTAGAGTCTGCCTACAGTTCTAATTAATTCTGTATTGATTATTTTATATGGATTTAACATTTCCTTCATCATCCTATACATTTGATTTAATAAAATTAACACATGTTCTATCTTTTTAATAAAAGGCATTTCGCCGTTAAACCTGGTCATTTGACTCTCCTTACCCGCATTGATATGATTTACAAAATATATTTTTTGTTACTTCAGTTATCTCTTACATATAGATCTAATGCGGCTATTACGCTCTAACATTTACATATTTAAACATGCTGAGTCGTAAGTTAATGGTTTAATGTTTATCTCCTTATATTTCGTACCAACTATGCTGGTAAAATAACGAGCATAATGTCGAAAATATTAATAACATTCTTTCCCAAGAACATCACCTTCTGTTTGCTATGTCAGAACGGAAATATTGAATGTTATGTGATATCGGTTGAGATATAAAATTTCATAGTCATCTAAGTAAGTAGTATATGGGGACGATTCAGCCTAATGTAGACCGTAATGTTAAATTTGGTCGTTTGCACTATAGCTTCAACCTTATAGCCTGATGTAGACCGTAATGTTAAAAACAGGTCCCGGCACTATAGCCTCAAGATTTGGGCTATATAGCGACAAGGGAAATGGAACAGGTGGGATGACGTCACGGTACTGGGGGCTGGTAACAATGTTGCAAGTGACTGACCTGAATACGCGCGGCTACCAGTCTAGTTAGGGACAAATACAATAGAGACAGAGACTTATACAACAACAAAAATTTTCGAGACATATGAAGTGGCCCTGAAAAGGGCCGTTGGTTTTTATGTTAACACCATTTCGTTAACATAGAGGGCATCTCACTGATTTTCTTCTCTTTCTTGAACTTCGTCTAACCTCTGGACCGTAGATGAGGATTCGCTTCAGACAACCTTGTTTCTCCACATAGATCCTTCTTTTCCAAACAGCCGTATCAGTGATCCGGATGATGGTCCATAATGATTTCACATACATGGGTAAGTCCGTACGGAACAGCATCGACGATACGAGAATAGAGGATTCAACGTTTGTCCACATCTTGTGACGAGAACAGGTGAAGGGAATGAAGTGAACCGCAGTTATTTATAGTGGAAGAGCGGATCGAAACAGATTGAGATTGTTCACCAATCCCAATGCACGTTACAAAATTCAGTCACTTCGCGGAGTCTGTCTTCCAATCCGAAGAGAACTACCCGTGATGTCACATTCCCTATATAGGTGCTCTAGCGTCTGTGCGTAGTGAATCGATGGGACATTGTTTTTTGATACAAGAGGGAAATTAAGAAGACAATGAATTGGGGTGCACTGGCTGTGGAGACGAGAAGTGATGGTATAGCAGCGGCTACCAAAGTCAACACAGGTCTACTCCCAGAAGAGGTCGACTTTAATTGGGATTTAGTAGATTTTCTCCCTTCTTCGCAAGAATTTGTTCCGGTACCAGTGCCTTCGCCACCTTCTCCTTCTTTACCACATGTCGATCATTTTAAACAGAGACAAAGAAGAATTGGAGAAATTTTTACAACAGCAGAAAGAAGCAGAACAAACTCTTTTCTCCTTCAACAGCAACAGCAACAGCAAGGAGAAGAGGCAAGAAGGAAACGACAGGAAGAAGAAGCATCAGCAGAGAAGAAACAAGGTCTAGGAGAGAAGGAGAACAGTGAACCTCAAACGGTGACGGTGCTCTTAGACATTTTGGCAGAGTTAAGACGTCTGAAACAAATGTATCAGACTTCTTTATTACGACCCAAGAGAAAAAGACCTTCCCGACCCAAACATCCCAATCCTGTTACTAAGCCTGGGATACCCACCCTAGCGATTTCTACCAAATCATTGACAGGAGCAAGTCCAGAAGTAGGTCTTGGCCGTGGCAAAGGCTTAAGGCAGTTAAAGCTGATCGCTTCTCGTTCCTGAGTTTGTTGTTTGAAAAAGAAACACCCAACGGTCCTTTTTAGGGCCACCCACTTCTTTCGAAAAGAGTTAATATTCATTTTTGCCAAAATCAATGAAAACTAAAAAATCCTTTTTTTAAACCCATGATGTACATGTGTGAGTGTGTGAGTGTAGGCCCTTATTCTAAAATATCAAAACCAAGAGACACTTACGTTTATCAGTCTGGTCTATTCTGGTACAAATTTTACAATCCAATATCACAACACAACATAACACTTTAAAACAGTTCATAGACTTCTCCTGTGTCTTTCTTCTTTCACTCTCTCTGTTTTATGAATTTCTTCACTTTCACAGGTTTTTTCTCCTCCTACTCCTCTTCCTCACTGTTTTCACTCCCTCTTTTCTTCTCTTTCTGAACATCTCGAGGTTCTTCCTTTGTCGAGGGCACCTCTTTTTATTCTTCCTCCTGCTCCTGTTGTTTCTTATGGCAGTCTGAAGACCAATGTCCTCTCTCTTGACAATGATAACAGGTGTCTTGACTTTTGCCTTTTTTGACACCGGTCTTGCTTTTTTGACGATCTGGACATTCTGTAGCCCAATGCCCTCTCTTCTGACAGATATAGCAGTATCTTGACTTTTATCTCGAAAGGAAGGGGAGTAGTCAGTCGGCTTGTCTGAAGAAAACTTTCATATGACACCTCGAAAAACTCTGATCAGAAGTTCGATATGCGTGGGTTCATCCATCGTTCTGGTCGGCCTGAGAGTGAAATGAATACTGAGAGGGAAGGCACTAACGCTTTATATTTACACTGACCCTGATATAAATATAAAGGTGTCCATGGCGTTTCAAAGGTAGTTATTTGACATTTTGCAGTCAAGATGAAACGATTGCATTATTTCGTGAAGAAATGAGAAGAAAGTAAGAG
>JAECUM010056663.1:0-31779 GCA_016617855.1 Megalonaias nervosa | reverse complement strand
GTTAGTATTTCACCTAGTATGGACTATACGTATAACTCGGTATTTAAAGATCGGAAGATCTGCGGTTCGTTTTTGTGGTATTTGTTTTTGGTTTCATGTGAATGTCTTTTCCATAAGTGATAATAGCCTTGTTTGTAGGGGTCATCATATAATATAAAGCAGATCAATTTTCTCTGCTATTAAAATAGATATAAGCTCCACACCAATGCAAGGCATGTCGAAATTGAAACAAAAAAGAATTGTAAAACTACAAATGACAAATTTTGCTTTGTGCAGCTTATGTATAAGAGTCACCTGAAGCAGTCATTATGGGTATGCAATACGCTCACTAGCAAATCAATCTAACAATGAAAATGGCAAAGCCAACAAAATATTATATGATACTAATCTGTATTGTTCCGTTTACACACCAGAAATGTGTGATAAATTCACCATGTGTACACAATATGCTCACTACAACGTCCCGTGTAAAAATAAATCTAAAAGAATATGTTTTTCACGGAGCACAGAGTCCATTCACGGAGTGGTGATGTTGTAAAAAGGTGGCCTGCACCTGTGAGTTGTGAGTGATGCATTTCAAATATAAGTACCGAAAGGGTAAACTATATAGACCGCGAGATAGGAATTTGCCAAAATAAACTAAGATAATGGCAAAGGATAAATTTTGGAGATCACATACATGCACATGCAAAGTAGCTATATATATATATATATATATATATATATATATATATATATATATATATATATATATATATATATATATATATTGACATAAATCAAAATTATTAGTTCTATGCATGATGTATTGGTAGACAACAAACAAGTAAGGAATGCATTCTAGTCTCCTTTGAGTTAAAGCTAAACTCGTGATTTTAGAATTTGGTTTGGTAAAAACTTATAATAGCTAATTTGCTTGCAAATTGCCTTTGGTAGTCTCCACACACCAACTAGCAGATCAAACTGGGAAGCTTTTGAAACAAACTACATGTAATGCAACGAACATACCATCCATCACAACATCTATAACAACCGATACACTAAACTATACACATATACACAATCAAAACGCCTCTTTTGTTCTCTATACACAATTATCAGACTAACTCGTAGGTTTCAAACAAGCTACATATAATTCAACAAGAATAATATCCATCACTCTATCTACGATATCCAACAACACATACACACTATCCTAAACTCCTTGTTTAGATTTTCCACAACAAGTATTAGAAGAAAAGGGGTAGAATGAATAAGGAGATGAGATCTCACAAACATACTATCCATCATAGCATCTATACCATCCAAAAACTCACCCACCACCTCTCTCTCTCTCTCTCTCTCAAACACATGCACACACATACACAACCAAATTCAAAACCCACACTGAATATCAGAAGAAACGGGTAGAGTTTAAAAGAAGATGAAATCTCACAAACATACCATTCACCACACCAGCTATACCATATAAAAAGTATAATGACTTCTATCTCGGTACGAGGAGTAGTAGTGCTTTGTCTTCTCTGAAGTACATTTATGAATGACTTTCTCTACATTTCTGATCACATCAGCGGTCTGTTGATCTGAACCTCTGACCAGAAGGGTAGGATTTGTCGACTCTGACGTTTCATCGCATATATTATCCTCTGCGTCTAAAACTGCGTTAAATGAAGTTCTGTAACTAAGATGAAACGATCGCACCCAGCAAAGACATTAAGAGGCAACGACGTACCGTATCGCCCCCCCCCACACACACACACAGGGGAGTAGGTGTTAGCTAAAATTCCATGCAAGCAATTTCGAAGACGATACAAGATGCCTGAATCAGCGCTCTCGACGTCTGCCACAAAACCAAGAGAGTCCAGATTAATTCAAAAGAAATTTGTTGGATCCCGAAAAGTATTACCACATTTGAGAGACGCAAAAACGCATTTCCGGAAACTTTAGAATCACGGTCTACACATATACGGTGAGATTTATTGAGTTCAAGTCTGAAATTCCACCCCACCCCAGAACGTTGAAGGTTTGATCGCCAATGCATGTGATTCCTTGTTAGAGATACCGAAATACCAATGCTAAGCAAAGAAGTCGATCGTTCGAGATTCTCCACTCAGTACGACAGTTTGAATTCTCCCTTCTTGATTGAGTTCAGTACTCCGGCAGAATTGACACCCTCCAAAGTCATGGACAAAATGTTCAACAATCATATGACGAATTAAATGGCCTATGGATAAGCTAAAGTTCACACAAGCCACGTTTCCACTCCTAAAGTTTGCTTGCCACGCAAAATAATATTGATGGATTTGCACTACCAAACGCAATATACCAGAAGCGAGTGCGATTTTCACACCACAACACTTTACTTTGTGGAGACGCCGAGCTCCAATGCAAAAAAAGCCCTACAACACGACAGTCACCAAGAAGGATGATGACTTCGACACAGAAAGAATCGAGTGAGAGACCCAATGCAGACTCCAAGTTCAAAGAATGGACATTTCGGTCCTCTTGCCTGACTATTGCAATTGTGCCAGTCGATCGAACGCATCTAAATAATATCCAAAGGACAGGAACTGATTATTTAATTCCATCGTTTTAGATAGAATAGAATTTGTTTACTTGGGACCTGATACCGGACTGGGATACAAAGTACAGTGTCTCAATTTTGTTTTGAAGAATCATATGGATTTATCTGTCTATAAATATTTCGGCTATTCTGGAGCATACTAGATAGTCTCAGCACTGTCTTTACCTTTCAATGTTCCTTCCACCAATCCCACTTGTTACGGTACTTTAGAGAAAGCAGTACCGTTGTCCAGTAAGAAAAAAAGAGAAGACTTCCAAGGTATAAAAAAGGGGAAGACTTTCAAGACCGTCACTTCATTACCACTTCAAACGCCGAGTTAGAAAGATGAATCATTCATCACAGCCTCAAGCGAACGAGAGGTTCAAGTTCAGTGAGAACCTCGAATGCGATGCTGTGCCTTGCGATCTTATCGATGGCGTACTCTGCGACATCATCGATGCAGCACGTCATGGCAGCTTCTCTACTAATACTACTATAGAAATCGATGCTGTACGTGTACCGTGCCTTTTATAACGAAAGTGATGACATCTATTAACGTGAGCCTTGTCCCTTTACAAGTGGATAGAGATGCGACATAGCCTTTACTGGTTTTCTCTGTCAACATGATGTTGTGCGTGTACCGCCTTACGACGGATTTCATCCATGTCTGTTCAAGCCGCTCCCGATACCACCTCAGTTGTGATAGTTCTTGTGAGGATACTAGAGAAGGCATTTTGGATTGTGTTTATGGATGTTGAATGGTAGACAGCCATTCCCATGTTAAATTTCCGTAGACTCTTATACATTTTGGATAGTAATCTAAAACTGGATTTTGGATTGTATATGTGGTGTGCTTGGATAGTCACCAAAAGTGGGTGTGTTTTGGATTTTCTTGGGAGTGGGGGGATGTTGCATGGTATAGTTGTTGTGCTGGATAATATTTGATGTGCTGGATTTTAATCAAAAGTAGGTGCTGAACTGTATTAAAAATGCTGTTGTTGAATTGAATATCAGGTGTGCTTAGATGGTAATAAACAAAACTGATGCTGGATTGCATTTGGTGTGCAGGATTAGAAATGTAGTTTTACCTTTTATCTCCACCTTATTTTAAGTTTTCAGTTTCTCCTAAAGTCAGTATGGGTTTCGGAATTTCAGCATTACTTTTAGTCTTGATAAATTTTTTTAAAGAAAAGTTTTCCGGATTATATTCAGTCTCCGCTAAAGTCCAGTGCAATTTCAGAATTTAGCGCTATGCTTTGTCTTTGCCATTTCTGACAAAAAAATTATAGAGAGTTATCAGTTTCCATTCAAGTCCGCTAAATTTATAACATCATTACTGCACAAGAAATACCATATATTATTTTGCTTTAGTTTGTCGCATGTCCATTATGAATAATACCCCACTACGTGTCTTCGAAAGTACTTACCTAGCTCAAATACAATCTAGCTGAGGATTATTTAATAAAGGGTGGAAACTATAGTGACTAATTTATCTGAATCATAAAAATGTAATCTAAGCAGAAAATAGACTAAATAATTTTTGTAATTATATGCTATACATTCCAATATGATGCAGTCTGAAAAAAAAATGGCTTATAATATTTTTGTAAGATTCACAGTTAAGTATCGTCTAAAATGTCAGTGCCTATAATATAGTTAAACGGCATGTACTTTAGATATTATTATTTTTAATAATAATAATAATAACAATCACCACCACCACCATCATCATCATCATCATCATCATAACAATATTATCTACATTAGATTTTCTTTTTAAATTTTAATCAAAATTCTGGTATGCTAAATGCCATCTAATTAAGAATTAAACGTATTAATATGGTTAAGACACTTCTGTTCTTACAAAGATTATATAAATCTATACTGGACTTTTATTACATAGTTACGATTTAGAGACTGACATTTAAGATTTAGAAAATTACGGCACTGTATTTTTGTATCTTTTAATTATATTTGTAGCCATTTATATCTTACAAGACGTATTCAGAATAGATGTACTGACTTTTTTTAACCTGTGGTAATATCCGCCTTACGATGTTCACTTACAATAAACCTCAAAGCCATCATTTTACAAGAGAAGTTTTATGTTTATTTGTAATTATCATCGAATTAGTAAAAGTGTATTGTCATCTGAATATTGTAATTATTGCTTGAACTAAACCTATTTTTAAAAATTTATTCAGACTGCACTAATTTGGAATGTGTGACATGTGATTAGCAAAATATAAATAAAATCTATATCTTTCTATGTGCCTGCCTACTTGATTGTTTTCAAATTCATCGTAATGGTATCTGTTTTCGGTTTGTATTTAGTCTAATATGATTCTTTATTCAATGCTTCAGTCATAAACCTATGACGCAGCATGCTGGAGGCAGGCTGAATGATTGCCTATTCCAGTCCATTTAATGTTTGTTTTTACAAAGAGCGACTTTAAGTTCTTCTTGCCAAGCTTTCTTATGTGAAATCACAAAATGTGAAGCACCACGAGTGTGAACTGAGTTACGCCCAAAGATTGCTGCCCCCCCCCCCCTTTCGGGTTTTCTGATTTCATTCACGCTAGGGATAATCTGACGTCAATACCTGAACTGCCAGAGCACATTTGTCATTGCAATAAACTGACATTAAATGTGTAACTATAGCGTAATAAATATAGCTCTGTAAATGTATTGTATATTATTATTTCATTGACTGTTGTAATAGGCACAGCAACATTGTAATTGCACATATTGACATATTGTCTTTCGTTATTTCTGTTGCAGCTCTGCATTGACCCTCCATTAATTAATTTATGCTTTTCCTTGCTAGGCGAAGAACAATGTTTTTCTCTCTTCTCATTGACTAATTTCGTTCTGAGTTGTTTACATTAAGAGTTCTATATAAATCAATCAGACGCGTATCCTACATATTCAAGTTCTTTACGGACCCAATGATCAGTATCAGTGACAATACAAACAGACCATGGGCGCCCGCAGCATGGGTCAAGGGGGATCACGTGACTCCCCCCGGAAATCATACTGCATATATATATATATATATATATATATATATATATATATATATATATATATATATATATATATATATAAATTCCGACAAGTTTAATCATGCAAATGAAGCTGCAAATATGTCACAAGATTCTGTTGAAAATGCTTAATAAATATTAGCTTTAGTTTCAGACTGCTTCTTATACGAGCTCTCCCGGCCGTGACTGACTGACCCCCCTGAAAATCCTGAGCCCCCCCCCTGCAAAGTCCTGGCCCCCCTCCCTGCCCCTGCAAAAATCCTGCGGGCGCCCATGAAACAGACACTGTATCCATGAGAAAGCTGCATGTTCTAGAATGTAATAGATATATTGTCCGCGTTCGACGCAGGGCCTATCACGTGGTACAACTTGTGGCAAACCCTCAAAATCACAAATAATTTCTATTCAAGAATTGATTAAATATATACAAGATGACGCGTCTGGAAACTCTTTGCAGGAAATTTAAATGTGTGAGAAGTTTTAATAATTATTGATCAGTAAGTATATGTTCTCACCCTACTTCAGAAGGCACGGAAGGTTTCGTTTATCTTAGACAAAATGAATCATTGTTACGTTTTTATGATATTTACAGGTGATGTTTAAGAAATTTATGGTTACTGACATCACTATATGTATGACCACTTTTATCTTCATTACTATTGATACAGTTAATTATCCTTATGGATGATGATTCTGTACTGACAGGATTTTGTTCCAGTTATTGTATAAAAAAAGAATTGCGTCAATTTGTCTTCCAAACTATACGAAGTTTCCAACTCAAATAAAATCTAATTAATGATGTTAGATGCGAAGTATTCGAATATTTAGGGTGCGTAGTTTGGTCTTGAAAACTGAGTACCTGGCAAAAAACGAGTAGCCATGCAATCATTATACGGCTAACATAGATTCTTGAGCACCATAATTACAATGGGAGAGGATACTTCACATCTGTGTGGATATAAAAGAAACCTAACAATCAAAATAATAACAAAATATCAATTCTGTACATGCTTTATTATTAATAAGGTATTTTATTTAAAAAAGTAACAAATGTATGTACATTGAAGGGACTGATATCTAACCTTGTAGAACATGTCTCTTAAAATTTTGTTTAATTTGTGCAATCTATGTAATCATTTCACTGAGGTAAAGTTTGTTTATTTTCGTTAAAGTTGATGGTCATTTGGGCGCATGGAGCGGTTGCTCGCGGTGTTCACAGACTTGTGGCAATAGCACCCATACCCGCAGCCGAGAATGTCAGTTTAACCCGCGCTATGCCCGGGACAAAAACTGTACAGCACCCTTGCAAGAAAAGGGTTCTTGCACCGCTGGACTGTGCCCTGGTAAACATTATTATTCACTTTCAGAAAATCAATGGGCAATCGGAAAAGAGATATCAAGGTCAATTATCAGTTGTCGATGCTTCCTTTGAAGTAAGGCTCACATTTGTATAATTGTATTCATTATCATTCCGACGAGTCATAACATCTGAATACATTAATTTCCTAAACACAAATATATTCTCAATATTGTACAGTGCACTTCACATTTGATGTTCTTTTCAAACCGTGCTTACTCCAAATTGGTAATTATTTAACGTCATTGTCAAAATATATTGACTCCAGACCTTCGAACGACCGAAGACCAGTCCTTAGATTAGATCATATATCAATATACATTGTAAATACTGGGGGGAGTAAGATAGTGATTGAAGAGCAGTCTGAATCTTACCAGGCTCTATTGTTGCTTTCATTTAGAATAAAAATAACAGAGTGAATATTTTATTTACAGCAATACACTTTGGTAAAATCTTAACTGTGTAGTATTATTATTCATATTTGACAATGTCTTTAACTTTTCAATCATATACACAAATAATATAGAGAATGCTAACCTGAAAACTTTGGTCCCCACGCTAATGACTTCATCAGCAGACCGATTTAATCTCTAGTGACTTTTAACATCACTGGATGGAATGGTGAACGATGTTAACAGACTATCCCAGAAGGACAGGGTGAAAGTCAGTGCCATCACGACTATATTTGGAGGAAACGGAAAGGACATTGAAAGCGAGATTTAATGAACATAAAAGACCAAGTTCAAGCCGTCCAAAGTATCACGGCACATCCACAATGTTTGCCCTGGCCAAACGGTAACTTGGAACTCAGTGAAAATCCTAGATCGAGAACAAGCCTGGTTTGAGCGCGGGATTAAAGAATCGAACTACATCCGTGCGCACAAACCGACGCTAAACAGGGACAGGGGCCGTTACAGCTTACCGCATATCTGGGATGATCTGTTAACATCTCTCACCATTCCATCGAGTGAAGATAACAGTCAGTAGAGATTTAATCAGTCTGTTGATGAAGTCCTTAGCGTGAGGACGAAAGCTTCAGGTCAGTTTTCTCTATACTGTTTGTGTATGTGACTGAAAATTGAAAAACATTGTAGGATACAGCAATACAGTTTTTAAGCAACACTGAATACAACGGGTAATACTAACATATTGTTTCAGACAGTTTTACGCCAATAAAACATATGAACCATCCAATTATTAATCAAAAGTGGTTAAAAGTTATTTGGAAAACATTACGCCAAGACCTCCTGGAGAAAACCGGTGTCATACAAGAACGTGAGAGACTTTTTATTAGTTCTACTTTTACAACCATCGTAAAAGCTTTCCATTTGTAATAAATAACGCCACAACGGTTTAGAGGCCGGAGTCACAAGAGGTTGGTCAAATATTTGTATGGGAGTCTTTTACTAAATGAATTTAATAAATATTCGATTGTTGAAAACTTTTTTCTTTGAAAATCTAGTCAACATTTTTCTCCTATTACAAAGAGAATAGTGACACTATTAGACAATTTAAGCGAATATATAAAAGTAAAGGCTTGTTTCTTAATATCTGTTCGTTTTAATTCAGTTGATGGAAGCTGGTCATCCTGGACGTCTTGAGACTCTTGTTCCAAATCTTGCGGGAAGGAGACACACTCTAGGTCTAGGACATGCAAGTATCCGGACGGAGTTCCACATAGTAACGATTGTCACGAAAATGGTCATGAAAATAGAACATGTAATCCTTCACCGTGCCCAAGTTTGTAACATAATAATAATAATAATAATAATAATAATAATAATAATAATAATAACAAGAACAATAATAATAATAATAATAATAATAATAATAATAATAATAATAATAATAATAGCGATTATTATTATTATTATTATTATTATTATTATTATTATTATTATTATTAAATTTTTAAAAATGTGGTTCGAGCAAAGCTACTTTTAATAACACAAAATCAAACTATTTTAAGCATCACTTCGATTCCTTTAAAATACGGGAGGCGCGGTAGCTCAGTTGGTAGAGCGTTGCAGTCTTAATGAACGGGTCGATACCCGCCCAGACCATCCCAGTCTCATTGTATCCTTGGTAAAGGCACTTCACTCCCATTTCCTCAGATTGATACAGCGAATAATGTATAAAAAGCGACGTTGAATCCCACAAAGTCACTATGAACAATTTATGCTTAAGTTCGTGCCCTACACTTTGACGATACACTTTTACGATAAACCTGCATTGAATTCCGATATGTTTTCCAGGAAATTTGTAAAAGTATTCTTTAGTCTATCAAAAGCCCTTCTTAGCTAACACCAAAAATTAGAAAAATGAGAATTTTTTTATCATATTTTTTTATGTTAATTCCACAACTGAGATAAAAGTTAAAGCGCAAAGAGTCATTTTCGGAAGAAATTCTAAATGATAGTATTCAACATATTTATAAGTGAAACTGTGAACTTTATTTTAATTTTCACATACTTAGATGATCGTTGAAATATAACAATAATGTGCCTGAAAGCCAGAATGAATGTACCTTTCCCGCTCGATAATTAACGTATATACTTGCTTATAAGTCGGGTCCAACTGCAAACAACGTAGACCCTCAACTGCCAACGGATAGTTCGCCTGCAGATCAGCGTTTATGTTGTTTGTTCTACTGATTACTCCTAGAAAACTGCATAGACCCACACCTGCCGGAGCATTATGCTACGGCAGATCTGGGTTTGTGCAGTTTGCAGTTGAATCCGGCTTGCATCTTAGTAGACACGGTAACAGCGGTATCCAACTCGCTTCCAGAAACAGGCCTCACGATTTGAGAAACCTTTTGCTGCAGACATCGGCTATATTGATGTTGTATTAATTTTTTTGATGATATATTTCTATTTTGGAATGTTTACATGGAAATTGCAAGATAATATCACAGATGTTAGAAATATAGCATTAATGTTGAGACATGTTAAAGGGTTACAAAGAAGTCCTTTTCCAAAATGATAGACACAAGAAAGTCCTGCTATTAAAAATGATAGATAAATATACTCATGCTATGAGATTGTAATATTGATGTCCATTTAGAAACACACCAAAGCGTGTGTCAGTGCTTAAAGTTGATAGCTTCCATTATTCAGTAGGTACCAGTGTGATGTACACATACCAATCTCGACTCAAACATATTTAATGCAGCTCTGTTTACCAAATGCTGCTTGAAAGTTTAAAGTAACTGTTTCCATTCGAAGTGTTTGAATAATATTTTTGATACGTATTTCACAGATGATCAAAATTATAAACGGAAACATTATAAACTGTGATTCAATCGAGGATCTATTGCCACCAGTACAACGACCTTATCTGACGTCATCGCCTCCATATTGGAATTTCATCGAGATTCGAACCCGGATTCAATTAGAACTATTTAGTGATAGGATTTATATTTTTCAATCTTAGGATTAAATTTTGGATTATATTCACAAACCGTAAGTCCCATTTTCTATTTTTTGCATTGTTTTCTAGGGAAATAAATTATTTTGTTAAAATTTACAAAGCTTGTTGGCGTCACTCTTTTTTTTTGTTACATTTGTACGAGCCTACACGTAACAATATACATACATACATACATACATACATACATATATATATATACATATATATATATATATATATATATATATATATATATATATATATATATATATATATATATATATATATTCTCACTACTGAGCGAATTAAACAACACATGTTTGAGTTTTGGTTGAGGCCCATGTTCCCATGTTTCCAAGGACCCTAAGACAGCAATCGTTGTTAGCAGATGGGTTCTTAAACGCTCAAATGCTACGAATAATATTCCGCTAATCACATAATGACCTCACATCATGAAACTCTGACCACTTGCATGAGTGTCCTTCCTGTACGTTTGTATGACCCATTAGTAAAGCTTTCTAAACCACAGATTTTTAATTTAGGTAATTCATCACGAATACATGACAGAAGCACCTAACACAAATAATTAGTATCAAATTATTAACTCAAATTATTAAACATGAAAATATCAGCAGAATTCCTCATGTGTCATTTGATGGAGTATAGATATCTTGGTCCCAAGATGTACAAGGTGTAAGAAGAGTCACGATCAGTTAAAGTACGGGAGGATGAAATTAGTAAAAGTAGCAATGAATCCCCGAAAAGAACATGTCGCTTTTTCCTCCAAATTTCATTAGCAGACAAACTTAATTTAAACTTGTTAAATATATATTTGAGGCTAAAATATGTATACAAGACGTAAATGCATAAGCAAATATCTTTGTTGTTTCTGTTAAGACGGAATAATGACACGAGTAATGAACCCTGGTAAAACGTGTCTGTGGATATGAACTATACCGTGGTACTGAACTGTAGTTTCAGCGAATCGATATTTGCAACATATTTTCATGCCCGAATCCGTGGTTAAGAAATTTAAGCTGTTGGTGGTGCAATAATGAGGAACGGTATCGCATGTGCAAGACCCAAGGACCAATAAGCTAAATTCTACAAAATAATGCATTCTTGTTTATAGAGATACTTTACTATAAATAACATTTGCAAGTTACCGGCTGTATACTCTGAAAATCTGATATATGCTAGAAATCCAGTGACACATTCATATATATAATATTAATTTTTTTCCCTAAATACAAAATAAAAATTCTTACCCTGTTTCATGAATTCCTATAATCCTAAACGTTTTTTTAATTCCAATAGTTCCAAGTAATCCGACTACGTTACAAAGTTATTCCGAATGATGACTGTATTGTACTGATGTACCAACAATACAAAAGAATAAACTTGTTATAAATCCAGATGTCCTTTAAATGAATTCACGGTAAACCCAATATAGTTATGAATCCAAATGTCTTTGAATGAATTCATGATAATCGTAATAGAGCAAATCCGTACAGCTTATGTATATCCAAGTGGTCTTTGAATATTAAAGCACAATAACTCCAACAAATGATTAAAATTAAATAAATTAATGAATCCTCTGATACAACTCTTACTAGGCTAATAATATTATTAAGAACGTTTAATTCCTCATGATAATTCTACTATATACAAAGATAACCAGCAAATTGCGAGAACGCAAGCCCAGGCTTTCAATGCATCATCAACGTATTTCGAAATTCGCAATCATTAAACAAAGGTCATGTGGTTTACACTGGCTAATCTTCCTGATTAGGTCAGTTGCCTTCTTTAGGAAACCAATGACATCCATACCAAGAACTACTGTCCTTGTTGGATCACGTGATGTTTACTTGTACTAATAATTCTACCCATCCTTGAAACTTATAAATGAAACATCGTACACACTATACATGACTCATCTTTAAAAACGCACTCTACGATCATATGAAATATGCATTAAAAAATGTCATTACTTAATGACCCATATGAAATTATTATGAAAATAATACACATGCTATACATATAAATAACAATCTGCTTTATCAGTTCTGGCATTGGTTTCGTCATCGATATGGACTGTATTTGACAGTGTGTTGCCGAGAGAGGTGAACTTGTTCGCTGCCAGGAGGGTTTGTCAGTTTACTGTGAAGGTAGGTTGAACGTAAGGTTTTTCTGGCACAGGTTGGTGTATCACCTTTGTCTTCTTGATACTGATTGTGAAACTGAAATTGTCCCAAGCTGAAGAGAAATGGTACTCAGATATGGTTCAGATGATTTGCCGTTGTAAACACCACAAGCGATCTTGCCGCGATGGAACTGCTAAACCATCGCAGTGGATTTCTCTGGGCAACCAAAGTTTGCTATGATCTTCCAGAGGCTTCCACTGATGACTATGTTAAAGGCTTTTGTCAGGTCAATGAATGTCGTGAACAGGTTGGAGTTCTGTTCGTTGCATTTCTCTTGGAGTTGACGAGCGGCAAACACCATGCATGTGGTTCCTCATCCTTTTCTAAATCCACACTGATTCTCAGGTAGGAACCCTCGATCAATGTGATGCACATGGAGATTTAGCAGAATTCTGGCTAGGATTTTGCCGGCTTTTCACAGCAAGGAGATATCCCGATGGTTGTCGCAGGACTGTCTGTTGCCTTTCCGCTTGTACAAGACGACGATGGTTGCGTCATTGCATTCCTAGGGTATAGTCCACATTGACTTGAAGAGTTAAGTCAGCTTTTGTGCCGTGTGGTAGCATCCAGCTTTGTAGACTTCTATCTGGGATTGCTCTACGTACTTTGCCATTTGACAGCTTGTCAATTGTTTTCAAAGTTTCTGTCGGAGTTGGAGTATCAGTAAGTGATATGTTGATTTCCACATAGGGTAGACGATCAGCTACCTCCGTACTGATAGATGACGAATGATTGAGGAAGTTGTTGAAGTGTTCTGCCCATCTGTGATACATCTGTTCCTTGTCAGTGCGGAATGCAGCACTGTCCTCACTCAGTATTGGAGACGTTCCTCGTGTCTGTGGTCCTCAGACTGTTTCAAGGCGTCAAAAAAGTTCCTTATGTCATTCCTGTTTGCGTGGAACTGAATCATATCTGCTTTATTGCTCAGCCATGAGACTTGCAACTCTCAATTTGCATTGAATAGTCCTCTTGATATTGTTGAGGATGCCTTCTTTGATGATCACGTGATGTCTTCTAAATAAGACTTTTGTAGCCGATGTTTCTCATTCAGAAGTTTCTGCATGGCAGCATCGTTCTCATGAAACCAGTCTTGATGTTTACGTGTGGTGGGGCGAAGGGTTTTGGATGAGTACACAGTACGATGCTCAGTTTCCTTCCACATTCTCTGAGTTTACATCAATTGTATCTAGTTGGCTGCAGAGCTCTTAGACAAATGCCTGTTTTACATTATCCTATTTCAATTTACAAACATTGAGCGTTTGGCCGGCAGACGACTATTGTTAGATTAGGAGGTCGTGTTCAACGCATTTCCTCAGCAGCAAGAGTCCGTTGCTGTTGCATTCGCCTAAGCCATTATTGCCGTTGATACGTGGCCATTTCTGGTGATCTTTGCGAACCATAGCACGGAAGCCAACGATGATGATGAGCTTGTTTGCCTTTTGTACCTTTGCAATAACAAACTCCATGTTTTCATACAATATGTCCTTGATTTCGTCTGACTTGGTGATGGTGGGTGCATAGGACCTGGTAATCGTTGCATGTCTTTTTCCAGACAGTGGGAGTCTCATTTGCATTAGCCTTTCATTCATTCCCTTTGTCATATTTGTGAGCTTGCGAACTAGCTGTGATGTTATGGGAAACAAAAGATCATCTTCACGTCGCTCTTCTTTACTTCGGCCATTCCAGAACAACGTGTAGCCAGCTCCGGCTTCGGCGATTTGTCCTTCCTAAGCTAGCCGAGTTTTACTCAGCGCTGCTATTTGGAAGTTGACTTTGGCCATTTCTCTAAGAACTAGAGCTGTTCTTCTCTCTGATTTATCTGCTGATGTACTATAAATTAGTGTGCGTAACTTCCAGACACCAAGTCTCGTCATCTTTGTCCTTTTAAGGTTTCGACCGCCAAGTTGCAGTATGGTGACCATGTTAAGGTGAAGCAAGCAATGTTTAGGGCGCCTTTTGTAACTTTGTTCCCATGCTAGCAGTGTGATTATAAAAAGGATTGCTTAGTTTTGCTACGATCTAGTGAAAATCGAACTTATACCCTGGGTCGCCTTTGTGAAGGTTTACAACTACAGCTCCCAATATGCACACTCCTGCTGATTTGCTGCTCGACTATCGCCATGGGGTACTAAGGTATCTGGTGGTTGGAGAAGGTAAGGTTGCTACCAATGCGTTATCATTCACAGGTGGAAAATACGATCCTTATGGACTGCCTGTGTTAGACAAAACAGCAACACAAAACAGACTCTTGAAATCTGTTTGTACTAATGAATATCAAAATATTTGATGTTACGTGACTTTGTACTGGTATTACTTGCGCAAAGTAATGGTTTTACTTAGTTTGATACGAAGATTTATTTGGCAATAATACCATATATATTGTAACGATAGATTCCTTTCATTATGTTCTACTTGAAATTATATACAGAGATTTTCATGATGGTTTATAAACGTTTTATGCCATAGGTTCTTTTCCTGGTTTCTCTAGGTAAACTCTCGTGGTTCTTGCCAAAGAATATGTTGCACGTACGTGACTAAATTACTCTTTATTCTATAGAATATTATTACATTATCTGTATGCCCACTCAGGGTAGCACATTCACGTTTGGTAATGTGTATTGAATTTGTTGAATTTTGTAGTGGTTCAACTAAGTGCATATATATATACCCTATTGTTTATAATGGCGGCAACCAAATTTGTCCAATATTTGCATTTTGCCAATGGGATTTGGGCAGCATGGAGCGGTCGGTCGAAGTGTTCTCTGACGTGTTCCAATGGAACACATACTCGGGACCGCAAGTACATATTTCTTCCAGACCTTCCTCATGGACACAATAGCACTGGAATGAGCCAGGAAATTCAGACTTGTAATGACAGCCTGTGTCCGGGTAAGGCATTCTCTATAATAAAAATCATTTCGGCATAATCATAGTATATGCAAGCATTGTACGTCAGTATACACAGCGATAGTGTGACCATAATCGCCGTGTAAAATTTCAGCTGATATATTATACATTGTTGCCAGTCTACATGAGGATAATGCGTCCTTATTCGCCATTTAAAATATCAGCTAGTGTAAAGAATTATAGTATTTTGAACAGATGTTGTTATCACCAATGACGGTAGTTAATGACACATTTCAGGATATTTAAATGAACTCTTAATACGTACTCTTTACATTTATATTATTTAATCCTTTGAATAATTCATGTCTTATCATTCAGTTTAAGCTAAAGACATTTATGATTAAAAGGTTAGATGAAATTTTCTGACTCTCAGTACGACAAAAAGTTTTGTCGTTACATATAGTTGATGTGTCTGTATAAATTACTGGCTTGTATAGGCATGACAAATATCCATATGTTACAAATGTATGGTTGTTATTCTTAAATCAATAAACAGTGGGGGTAGAGGTGGGGTTGTAAAACCTTGTTCATTAGGATCTAAGCTTTTCTGTGCTTGAAAAAATATTTATTCTTTTAAAACTTAAGAACTTGAACAGGTATATTTCGGAAAGTGTTCACTAGCAGTAAACAGCAGAACGGTCTTGTATACCATTTTATTTGGCGCCCTAAATATGTGAGTAATTTATTTTCTCGGTGGATGGCGTCTGGTCCCAATGGGTGCAAGGAAAACCTGTTCGTTAACCTGTGGTAATGAGACAAAATCCAGGACAAGTTAATGTGAGTTTACTCCTGATTATTCACACCGAAACAGTTCCATAGGGAAAAATACACAGCAGTCGCACAGTACTAATTTGTACCATGATAAAGATTTTCACCATGATTTATCGATATCATAAATCCGACGCCTTCTTCTCAAAGCCCCAGCGTTAGAAAAGAACTACGCTGCGGTCAATAAGACTTCGCCTGCTCCTATGCAGTAGATAAAGACTTTCTGAACACCACTTCGAAGCTCGTTCTCAATATAGTGGCTGCGTCTTTGCTGTTGTACATCTATGACCCTGCAAACCTCCCATCGGATCGCCTCTACTCTTCGGTGGAAAGACAGAAGAAGTGTGGAGGCAGGCAGCCCAAGAAACTACCCCACCATTACTCTGAACAGCAGTCATCGTCTTATTTCCGATTCACCTTCAATGTCGTGATGACCGGAGACAATGGGATACTGGCCCTAAAACCAGCCGCTGTCCCAGTCATATACATGAAGACAATATGCTAATCAGTTTCAGAGGCAGTCGCATTGAGGGGATAGGAAACAAAGTTTCTATATCCCCACGCCTCCGCTCTCTTCCCTATGACTCGTGTCCCCGACTGACGGCAGACAACTATCCGGTACATAATTTATTGAAAAATATGCTTTCTCGTGTAAAATTTACTCTAAGCGAACTTTATAAAATTTACCATTCGAATTGTCCAAACTCACTCAACTGAAAGATCCTTGATCTTTTCCGTCAAGCTGAAAAAGAATATCCGGACTTAATTCGCTGACATTGACTACTATTTTCGGAACTATATTCACATCGCACAATATGGCAGCAGAAGAATACAAATGGCACAATTACAATCAGAACATTTTTGGTCTTTCCTATTGAAATATATGTGGTACACTCGAATCACCAAAACCCATCAAACTAATTTATGTCTCTAAAACAATTCTGGACATTATTTCTAGACTTCAGAGAAATGGCTGAGATATGTTCCAATCGCAATCTTACTGTCTGCATTACCTTCCTTAATTAATATGGGGTTTCTGTTTTTTGTGACGCCATTGTAGAAACATATCAAGAAGCAAGTTACTAGTAACTTAGAAGTGTATACATTGCACGGTCATTTAAAGCAACAATGACGAATTTTTTCAGTATGCGGTCACAAATTGTGATCCAAAGAAAAAGAGAAAAGCTTGATGTTTTCCTTTTTCCTTAATTTCTAACGAAGACATTTGCAATGAAATAGGGTTCTACATATTGTAATGTGTATATGAATACTTTACCGAGCTCGACCCAGTGCCTAGTGCTACATCTTTGTATATGTTACAATCAGTATACAAGTAATCAAATCATCACTAATTCTTATAGATATTTACCAAAAGGATTCAGACATATCATGTAGGCAGTCATTGGGAGTTGATGTGTGTGTGTGTGTGTGTGTGTGTGAGAGAGAGAGAGAGAGAGAGAGAGAGAGAAAGAGAAAGAGAGAGCGTATATAAATTTAAGTTGTATAAACAGACATTTCTCAAAACCTTTACAGAATATTATGGAGAAAAAATATCTGCAGATCTCAAGAACAACATGGCAAGATATGAGGTTATATTTTAACGGGACGGGGTCCCTGATGTACAATTTTAAAGAGCCGTAGTGTATTTTCAAACGTTTCTTGTCTATAAATGTGACAGAAAACTTAGATCTGAAATGAGGTTGTTTTCTTTTCTCAGCGTGGCCTTTATAAATATAAAAGTTCGAAATACCTCGAGAATGCGCTGCCGCATTTAAATGGACAATACGTTCTCATTTCTATCTAATAATTGCCGTAAGTTTGTATCCTTTTTAAAACATATTTACTTATTTATGTATTAATTTATTTATTTATTTTTGTCTGACTTTCTTAAGAATCTGTCGGATATAATACAGTCTATAGTTGTGGCGTTAACTGTTTCATGTTTAAATTTCTTCACAATTGCTGTCTGTTTCATAACGTATCCGAAATTCGCTACTATGTAATCTGTACGTAATGAACTATAGGTTATAATAATAGGTCACTTTCGCATACACATCAAGGTCAGGCAATACCTGCACCAAGGTAATACGTTCAAATGCAATTATTCGAAAACGAAGCAACATAAATTTATCATGAGAACAGATATAGGGTTTTCACGAATACGTTTAAACAGACTTCTCGACAGATGGTCTTTAAGAATATATCTTTAAAGAAACAAGACACAAACATGTTTCGGTTTTTGTCTACAAACCAAAATGTCGTAGCGGCATATTTCATCTTGGGTTTGGCATACTAAATGAGCGTAATATCGTATTATCTCTTCTCATTAATCGGTTGTAAAAGTGGGCATTCATTGTAGAGCATGCGTCGGTTGTTTTTGGTGGCTAACTTTAGCTAATGGAATATGGCAAGTTTAGAGAATCAAAAGAAGGACAATCGTTTTTTGCGTACTATATTGGCTTGTACAGACATGACTAATTGTAGAAACAAAAATTCCACATGGACAATTTACAGACTATATCAGTTCATACACTGGATTAATAGGATATGATAAACGATTACTTGAAGGACAATATGTGAATTCAAAATAATGGCGAATATTACAAATGTAAATATATTTATAATCCTTTAATCACATCTTTGATACTTGCCACATATGCCAACTATGTGTCCAAATGGAATGTCGTGAAAGATATTTGGGCAATATCAGACTTTCAGGGAAAAAATCATATTAAAAACAACGTGTCATGTTTTAGTTATTTACTAACGTATTCGATGCGTCAAGAATGTGTATTCCTTTTAAAAACTGCGAATCATCCTACGATTTTCTGGGGCGCACTTGTTTTCTGTCTGAACTTTATGTAATTTTTCTTAAGTTTCCCAGATACTTTCTCGTTTGTTGAGTAACTGCATTTAATGTTTCCTGGCCCTCTCTGACAAATATTTTGCCAGGGTGTTGGAATCCCGCTCAAAGTTTCCCTGCCTATTATATAGATAGTGTAGCTAGAAAATTGTAGGCTTCAGTATAAATACTTCCTATTTTTATCAAAAGGCGTGCCATCACGATGTCTTTCACAGTATATAACTATAGTGCAAATTTAATCATACCACTTTAGTTACAGCTTTTAGATTGCAACTTTTACGACACTTAACACACCCATATCAAATTCATCTACTGTTAGGTACTGGCAATTTCATTTATTTTACGTTTTGGTGGAAAGGGCTGTGGATTTATATTGAGATGTCACATTTGCTTTTCTTTTATCTCAAGATAATTGCTATTTTTCATAATTTTGAAGATACAATATGGCGTTAGTTGCAATAAATCAGATATTTTTTTCCAGCTATTGAAAGATGGAAATTAAACAAAAAAGTGTCATGCTCCTGACTTGAACATTGAACTGTTGGTCCTGAATATCTTGCGTTATACGCTGAGAAATACTGCGGTACAAAATGTTTCGCGGTAAACGAGTTACTACTCGTAATAGAGTAATATCCATCTAATATATGGTTATTGAGGATGGAATTCGTACTACAGTAAAATCCATTTATATCTGGCTATTGATTATGGTATTCGCAATAAAAGATGATGATCCTTCTTGTTGACAAAGTAACGTGCTTTTAAAGAAAATAATTCAGTACACGAATATACCTTACGTTTTACTAAAACTCCGTGCCTCATATCTCACCTGCATAACGATGCTGTAAGTAAAGATACTTAATAGACGTTGTAAAGCACAAAATTACAAAACATGAGCTTTTTACTTGTAGATATCGTGATATAATATTAGTTTGTTGAACATCTAGTTTTGCAAGACAATTTTATACGATGACTGAAATTGGTAAGAACAAAAAACTCATAGGCATTTCCATTAGCAATGAAGGAGAGTAATACGTGTTCTTAGTTCTATATTTTGATCTAACCTATGAAACTATATTTTATATGCGGTAAGCAGCCCGTCGAAGGAATAAAAATACACTGAAACCAATGCTGACGCCACCATCTCCATGAAGCCATTCTTGCTCTTGCATTTGCTGTCAACTCACCATTTTTACGTCCACAGGATTCAATCATCACATATTAAATTCTACTTCAATGAACACTAGCCGAAGACAACAAATGTTTCACATGATAACCTGGCCGATAGATGTAAGGATATCATATTGCATCTAAATGAACGAAATCTTAATAACGAACCAAGTTATAAAAGCATTAAACTGTAAACACTGCAATTAAATTCACTAAAAGTATGTTTTCGTAAACTGCCTCTTATCTATATTTTCCTACTTTTTCATTGGTTTATCTTCATCTTTTCCATTTTATTACTGGTAGAAGGGTATCCAGGATGTCCTCCGTGTTGTCATTAGAGAAATATTACTTATTTTCGGAATAAGAGCATCCTACCCAATGGTTTTTATTTGGGCGGAAAAGGCTGTATAGTTCTGAGAGTGGGTTGGGGGTGAAGGGCTGGGGTGGTGGTGGTGGTATTTGACTTATTGAGAGATGGGACTTGTTGTCTTTTAGAATGGTCTCTATCTTCTTAATAGTTAATTGCACAAGCATATATGCCGTGAAACAGTAAACAAGTTATCAGTTTATCATTACTTGTACCGTAATTAGGCTATCTCCAAATTATGACATCTGTATCAGGGTCCCCGCACACAACATTTCTAATTAAGCTAGATGTATACTACTGGAGTCGTTCTCTTGAGGGGCACACACGTCATGCATAGAATCTTTAAACTGGTCCTGGAAATCTGGGCTTTTCATCAGACATTTGCTAAATGGACCCTGTCATGCTTTGTACAGGCCACAATATTTCGTCGCACAGTTAGCAATACAGTATGTCAACTATGGCAAGGTAAAAATAATCCAGACAACTCTTCGCGATACGGGAATTTGGGCTTAGAATAGTATACCTCCTGCAAGAGAACGCCTACGATAACAATCTGGTACCGGACATTGTCCACTTCGGCAATCTTTCGGGCAACGAGGCCCCACGCTGCTTCAATTCCTATATGGCCTTTCTGTCTTCGCATACGACCTCTACGCATTTGGGTACTGACGGAGGGAAGACGTTGTATGCAACAAGGGGAACACTCTATTCAAGGTCGGCGACAAAAGGTCCGCCAAGCTCGTCGTGTTTGCCATACACCTCACCCTGAAGTCCGACGGCTACGTCTGCGGATACATACACACTATCATCGTGCATACGGTTGCCAGAAAGAGCAACATGAGTAGCGAAGTACCACTGAGCTGATCGAGCTCCATACCAATCAAAAAGGTATACAACGCTTGGGAACATATATTCAATCCAGAAGGGACCAGCCTGGCGGAAGCCATGTCTTGGTCAAGGTACACATATCGGAAATCGAAATGGACGATCTACAGGCCCATTTCCCTGCATTCGAACAGGTTCCTGCTTTTCTAACGAACGACTTTCTCTTTCTTAGTTGTACAGTATGTTGTTAGCATTGTAGTTCTTTTTTCCTGTGTATAATTTGCAGATTGAAAGGCATATGGATCTAACGTTTGTATTAGTAAGTGAAAAAATCGCGTGTAAGGTCGAGCAAATGTTACATGTTGTAACAGTTTATAAAACTACGCAAATACATTTTATCTCTCATAACCTTTCTCTGAAGCTGTCCTTTTCTATTTTGACAGTGGGAGCTGTAATATTCAGTCCCAACTCTGGAAACACCTAGAATAGTATCTATGGGACGTTCGTTGGTTCATCATCCTAAATATTCGTCCTCGATACGTGGGAATAGCAATCAGATCGATTAATGTAGTAGCATGGAGCGAGAAGAAACTAAATCTTTGGCTATGTTGATCCCCTTTGCACTGTTTTCATCCCAACCCCACCCCTTGAATACACAAAAGTGTGGCGCATCTCAACAAAAAGTGGTGTGTCTGGCGCACCAATGTGCACCTCAGTGTCTGGCCGACATCCCTTGCCAATCCGCCGCAACTAGCGCACACAGTATTGATACTCTAATTTATAATGACGACTTAGAATGCACGCTTACCACTCATTACTATTACTTATTTCACAGTGGTTAGATGATCGATCTTTCGGGCATGTTGTCAAATTTTAGTTGAAATATTAATTGTGGGCAATGGTGATGGGACGAACACACTGGAACATAGAGTGTTGTAAGAGAAGACACCAAAATATACAATACACAAATATTGTGATCGATTGCATCAGCCAGATACTCACTAATCACCTAGGCATGATGTTTATTAGTCTGCACAAGCATGTGCTAGTCCTTAATTGGAACGAAGCAGTAGTAACGACAGAGTGAGACCGAGGCCCCATAAGTAAAACAAGCATGGGATTTAGACATCTCACGCCCGATACCAACTGTGTGAGACACAGATACTTACACTATACAAGGCCGGTTTCAGCTAGTTGGTTTATAACTGGGTCCCAGACCGAAGCCGATTACTACAAAATGTGCGCGTGGCTGCAGCTGGAACAAACATAGAGATCCGAGGAGCTATGTGTCACAAAATTCTGCAAGGTACTCATGCAAAGGCTGGGAAATGGGGGTCACGTAACCAGTGAAGTGATGTTGATGTGGAAATGAGACGCAAGCAGAGAAGTGGTAGTGCCGTGCATGCAGCAGCGACAAGATAATGACCAAGCTGCATCACAAGGAGACGACCAGGGTGCCCATGGGCCGGTGCTCGCCTAGCTGCAAAAGTCAGACAGTGCGTGCCAGTCGAGCGCCAATTATTTGTGTGCGGGTAAATTATGTTGCGTTTTATATTTAAAACGGCCTCCACCAGACGATGTGGGCTTTCAGTATCAGTTGGAAACGTTCGCATATAAATAAGATGCCAAAGCTTTTTTCTCTGCTTCTCAGCGAATTTGAAAGAACGGATATTACAAACGATTTAGTCGTTTTACTCATACCTGAATAGCTCATCGAATATTTGAATTATTCGTGTCCAATTATCATACAGATGATTTATTCTCCATTCATGATCACTTGTGGAGATACGTCCCTTTATACTAGAAAAAACTTACTGTCCGTCTTATCCTGAGAAACTGTGATCAATGACCCTAGCGTGGTGTAATAATGATACACGTCATCTTCGTTCCCATTGACGTCGGTGCGGTCTAAATCCCCCTCTATGATCACAGAAGGAGTATAGGAGACATGAAATGAATATTCACGTCCCCAGGAGTCACACCATAATTCCAACAGTGATGAAATAAGCGTGCCTAAATATAGTCGTTGCAAGCGCGGTCAGCCACTTAAAATTAAGGAATTTGAATCCCTGTCTCATTAGAACTCTCACGAAAAAAAAAAAAAATAAAATAAACTCTACACTATGGTCTTTTTCTTGTTCTGTTGGTTCAATAGTTTTTCAAATATTTTGTCATATATCTAAATAATTATAAATTTAATGACATGACCACAAATACGTGTGGGTATTGATGGATAGGGATCGCTCATTTTCACTTCAGATTCGCTAGGATGAACTTCCCTCTCAGAGTATAAGATGACATAGAACGTCGTCATCGCATTGCTACTTTTTTCCGTTCAACAGTGCGGTCTTTTCATGACGGTAGACGATTGACGATTTTTTGGAACGCAATTATTTGCATTTGTTCGCTAATTCATGCATACCCTCTCCTCACTTCTTTTGTAGGAGCTAGTATTTGTGTGGGGAAAGGGAGGAAACATGGATCTTTCTATACCTCTTTTCTCCCTTAGATTAGTTTTGAGGAAACAGTAATGTGTTTTGGTGCACTAATGCATTCATTCAATTTTCTCATCCATTCACTCAGTCGTATATAAAACAGCAATATTAGCCTTCCCTTTTCCACATCTACTGAGAAAATACATATTCAGTTCTATGTTGCACAATGCACAGCAACAATGTATCAGAGATTTGATTTTGTGAGAAAACAAAAAATGTGACCCCTCTGTCGACATAATCGTAAATATAAACATAGTTGTGCGAATTTCAATTGAACACCATACAAATCTAGCCGCTATATATGCAAAACGATCTTTTGGATTTATTAGACAGATACAAATATTATGTGAAGAATTATCTGATTGAAAATCAAACATTGCTTTTCAGAGAATTGGATCAAAAAATGTGTGACTTAGATGTAGATTTACAGGGCATGACAATAAGAAATATTCTTTGTGATCTATCGAGATTGCGCAGATACAATTATATCATTATAAGCTTGACAAGTAGAAACACTCCAGTACATTTTTTCAAGGTGAATAACGAAACTTGGACCGTGTAGCATTAACACATAACAGTTTGCAAGACACTTTCTGACAACGCTCATTGAAGCGACAAAATATATCAGGTCCGTGAGCGTACCAAATATGGGTCGGCAAAACGAAAACAGACCAATAGTAGCTTACAAAAGAAGTTAACTTGCCTTGTACAGCAATGATATTGGATATTATACTGATTAGTGCGATTTGTTGGCTTGTAAAAACGAGTTTTAGTTGAGTTTGTTTTGAAGGTAATTTTAACACATTTTTGGCTACATGATGCCCAGAAAAAAGAGAGCTGTGCCTTCGCAGAGACACACCGAGGCAGCCAATCCGTTCTGGCCTGGGTGGGTTCCGGACCCGCGATTCTTCAATCGCGAGTTCAGCGTTCTAACAACTGAGCTACCGCTTGTTCCCTCTCTGAGAACGAGTAGGTGTTTCCAACAGCGAGTGCTAGTGACCATGTTATATAGCCTTTCCGTCCTCTCTATTTCATTCGTTTTTAGAATCCAATAATTTTTCATTTGTTCATTCATTAATTCATTCGTTCAATTTTTATCAATTCATTCACTTATATATATATATATATATATATATATATATATATATATATATATATATATATATATATATATATATATATATATATATAAAGAGACTGCGTCCGCAATATTAAATTTCCGTTTGTTTTTCCCAGATACGAAAAAAAATATAGAGTCTTTTCTTTACAAGCACAGCCACAGGAGCTTGTTTTTTTTTTTCCGTTTGTTTTTCCCAGATACGAATAAAAATATAGAGTCTTTCCTTTACAAGCACAGCCACAGGAGCTTGTTTTTTTTTTGGGTTTTTTTTGACAAAGTGTAACCACTCAGTTCTATAAATTATGTGTAGCAACAGTTTGTGGATTGTTTCTTACTTGAATGGTTTCGTCACTTTCAAATTTTAAAATACCACCGTCACTAACGTGTACGTTTAATGAAATACCTACTCAGTAAAGGGGCGTCTTTTCCTTTACCCATCCATTCTTCTATATATCTCAAAGAACCACCTGGGATGTTCTAACAGTGTTCTGTAAGTAGGTTCCAGATGAATACTCATAAGAAACTAATTAGGGACACTCCTTCAAGCAAGTAATTAGATCACGAATAATTTTTAATAGTTGCCCTAAGTCACTTTTTCGCAGGATATAAACACTAATACTTTAACTGCAATGCTGCAGTTTTTCACCGTTATCGCTACCAGACGTTTCAAAAGAATATTGTTCTTTTACAAACAAGTTATCTTTTATTTAAAACATAAGTTAGAGAATTTTGTTGAAAATCATGCGAAACTGTTTATTGTACTTACCACAGTTAAGGCTACATTTTTAAATTAGTTTGAATAAATAATGATACATTGGGAATGAAAATTAAATTCACAAGTTCTTTCTCGATCAAACTCTCCCGTTTTGCACCTCTTTATTTGGAGCAATAAATAACTTATCCCCCTTCCAGACACTGTGTTTTTAACATGCTATTTTGGAAATTTCTTTCCCATTCCACACTGTACACACTTTGTGCATTACCTGATGCAAATGCCATACATCATCCCGCCTTCTGATTCGTAGATACAAAACGTGCGATTGATGAAATGAGTACAAGGCGCGCTGAACTTTGAGTTTCTCCAGACTTGTCATCAGTTCCCACAGAATCAAGATGATCATTAAAAACAGAAATTCAGCTCATATTCCTACCATTCCGTTCAATTCATCTATTGGACGGTAAAGAGGATGGTCAAAAAAGAACAGAGTCAGCCATTTTTATGAGTATAATCTATACTGAAAAATGGGTTTATAACAAGAGGTTTGTTTTCGTTCGTTTTGCAGAACAAGTAGATTATTAACTGCCAGGGCAATTGGAGCAAAGTGCCTTGCCCATGAACACATCAAGGTAGCTGGTTCTGTCTGGTCAGATTCAAACCCGCACCCTTTTTGTCGCGAGTCTTGCATGCAGTGGCGTCACTATGGGGTGCGGGAGGTACGGACCGCACCGGTGACACCATCAGAGGAGGTGACACCAAAATGGCTGTCTATACAATTTTTGAATTTTTGTGCAGGAAGGAGGTACATGGGGGTGACACCTTGAGTTACCGCACATGACTGTCTATAAAAGTTTTGAATTTTTTTGCAGGAAAGGGGTTCATGGGGGTGACATCATGAGTTACCGCACATGAATGTCTATAGAAGTTTTGAATTTTTGTGCAGGAAGGAGGTCCATGGGGGTGACACCATGAGTTACCGCACTGGGTGACACCAACCCTAGTGACGCCACTGTTTGCATGTCAACTACTGAGCCGCCATTGCTTCTGTAGCCTTAGTACAATTAAGTTTGAGATAGAGAAATGTTAAGAAATGTCATCTATTTTAAGATATTAGGTTACAATCTACGTAAACCAATGGTCCATTGTATGACCATCCAGATTTCTATAAACCAGATTACTAATCATTATTATCATCTTCGTACCCTATTCACTCCTTACACTTTTAATTCAAGGAGTATAGGTGTTGGCAAGAGTATTTATCTTTTGTTTTATTTATCAAGGAATGGTAGGAAGTTATAGGATCATGGGCAGAAGTGGAAGATTTATCATTTTGTTTAAATAACGTTTCACTTCTATTTCTTTCCTCGCCTTTTAAATCTTACCAGTTGCATGAGTCAGTATACGTTATGGTCAATAAGTGTGGGTCGTTGTGAGTAACAATGTGTATCGATTAGTAAGAGTGGGTGCTTTTCAGTATTTTTGTGTGCTGGTCAGTAGGTGTGGGTGATGTTCAGTTTGGTATGGACGATGCCGAGTACAAGTCTATATAATTACATTATTAACATTATATTTCCCCTTGTCCATAAATATATTTCAAAATGAAGACGTCATATCCATTTCCCTTTGTCCGTATTGTTACGACCCTAGGCCTTAAAATATGTCACAGCAAGAAAGCAAAGCCAAACATTTAAGTAAAATCAACAAAAGATTTACTTTCCTTCAATACAAAATCATAAGTGAAAAGACACAGTATTGTGAATTAAATCCCAAATAATCCTAAATGTCCTATCATATTTCCAAAAATATAGAATGTTCCGAATGAATTCCAATAGTCCCAAATATCCGGATGTATCACAATAATGCAAGCCAGAACGGCTTTGAATGAGTTTACAATAATTCCAAATTAATGTCTTAATCCAAAATCAATGAGCGTTTAGTAATTCCGATGAATAAATTAAATAATTAAAATAAATAATTCCTTTCGAATTATATCTGAACACAGTTGTTGATTATGATCAAAACGGATTCCCACAGACTTACTTAAAATAGGAATTAATTACTTGTTTATGAGTTCTCTATTTATATACATTTTGATTGTATATATTACGTAATATAATATGAAGATTTCCAACCGAAAAGCCAGGTCTAACTGTAAATAGGGCTGTCCTTGAACTCCTTCTATGTAAACAAGTGTGTTTCTAGAATGTTCTGAACAAAACAGATATGTCAGAACGTTACTTAAATTTACAATCGTGGACATAAGTAAACAACCTGTTTACAAATGACCATTATCTTAAAGTACAGTCTCTACAATCATGGACAAACGTTAAGAACAGAAAATTGATATACATAACAGTATATAGACCCGTCGTATACAGCTTAAATACATTTCCCCATGTCGACATAAACGAACCATCTGTCAGTAAGGTTACCACTTATAATACTACTGATATAAATGCATCGAGCAAATTTGATAAACTCTTGTGCACATGAACTCTATTTGATTACCTGTACGTTGTTCTGTGATGTATGTACCAGTTTTAGAGAGCAGTTCGCTATTCGGTATATCAAACGAAATATTTTCGTTGGCATCATGAAATTATTATTATTATTATTATTATTTTTATTATTAAATAGTATCAGCATCATCAGGGTTTCATCGAGATCGAGTGAGTATTACCGACAATATTTTTGTTTTGATGACGTTTCGGAACTCTGCCACTCTTGCTCGTTTGTCTTTTCTATTTCATTTGTTTAAGGGTCATTGGTTTTTAATTCTTGTAATACAATGATTCATACATACACGTGAATACATGCAATGTCTTCTAGGAACACAACAGTGAACAAATTATAAACCACATACGAAAAACAGGTAGTGATTATTGTGAATTGCATTTTTGTTTGTGATGAACGATTTTCCTTGGACTTCATTTTGCTTCAGACTTTGTTTTAGTCCCCAAACTAAACATATTCTGTAATTTTGCACAACAGATACGTCTCAAAATTTATTTCTCACGTAAAGGTTATTGAAAAACGGAAGTCTGTGAAATTGATCAATGCATATTATATTATAGTGAATGCCTGTTTTAATCAACGTTTTATGGTTTTACGCATACATATAAAGAACTTATAACGCAACCTATCTTTACCATGTCATAGTTCTTACACATGTTACAGATATGTGATACCAAATAATTCTGAAACATCACGTCAATAAATTACGTTTGATTCACACAGAAAATGCAGAAAGCAACTGTGACCTTTTAGTGAATAAAATATTATGTATATTTATAAACCAAATGGCATATGTAATTAAAACATTTCATATTCAAATTTGTAGCTACAACCACAACAAAAGCATCGACTGTGGGCAATTATTTATTTATTATTACTTCATATTCCGTCAATTAATCAAATTATTTATTAGAAACTCCCAAGTAAAGTCGATTTCAAACTATCAGCTAATTCACGATAAGTAGGCATAAACCTGAGTTCGCATTCGTTGTTCTGGCTCGAATCTGATATTATAATTCCCGATTTATTTTTAAATTTTATCCATGTAACATAATATTTTCACATTCGCTTTAGGGTAGTCTATGGATTTAACAATGATGTGTGACAAGTTTGTATTATTTTAAGGTAGTCTACCTAATTAGCAGTGATACACATGCTCGTATCCTTTTTAGTGTAATCTACACATTTAGCAATGTTACAGAATACTTTCGTATCCTAGTTAGGGTAGTCCACCTATTTACCAATGTTACATAACACTTTCGTATCCTTTCCCTGGTAGTCTACCTATTTAACAATGTTACATAGCACTTTCGTATCCTTGTTAGGGTAGTCCACCTATTTTGCAATGTTACATAATACTTTCGTATCCTTTTCAGGGTAGTCCACCTATTTACCAATGTTACATAATACTTTCGTATCCCTTTTAGCGTAGTCCACCTATTTACCAATGTTACATAACACTTTCGTATCCTTTATAGGGTAGTCCACCAATTTAACAATGTTACATAATACTTTCTTATCCTTTTTAGGGTAGTCTACTTATTTTGCAATGTTTGATAACAGGTTCGTATTCTTTTTAGAGTACTCTACCAATTTAGCAATGTTGCCTAACACTTTCATGCTCTTTTGAAGAAAGTCTACACGTTCATCCATAACTCTTTCATGTGTGCTTGTTTATAAATATATTATCCATGGATCCTTGAATGCGTTTTGTTCTTGCAAAATGGGGTCTTTAATTGAATAGCAGTTTTAATAAGCCACAGATGAACTTTGATCCTTGAATATTACAAGCATATCAATTATATACTGAAAATATATTAACGAAATAAACCACTTTTCCAGCTCCCACAATTATCAAGCTGTGAGTGTATCTCAATCTATTTCTGAAACAAACATTCATTTTGATCTATACGTCTTAAAATAAAAAATAAATAATCTATTCTTTTCTTGATCGTTAGTATTTGTTTTCGGCTTATTTTCGTAAAATGCATATTTCTGTGATAGACATATTTTTGAGTCAAAATATCGATTGACGTTGGATAGAAATATTGTGCACAGTATATCCAAAATATTTGAAATAATTTTCACAATAGCCACCTTTCATATGAGCATTGATGGAGACAATGTCCGTTTTAGTTTAAATGAAAGATCAGTTTAAAATTAGACGATCATAAATTGAATATAAATTATGTATCTCGTCCACTTAGTTGAACAGGTGCGTTTATTCGTATATACATGACATACATACAATAAGACGTTTTATTTTCGAGGCTTGCTCACTTTCGAGCGGAGAGAAGCGGTGTACGACTTAGGATGTTGGCCAACAATTAATTAATTATTCTAGTGATGTCTAATGACCTGAATATTAACAACTACTACATTATATATAGTATTCAGTAAGCCTTTGTTATATCTCTTGAACAGTCAAGAATATGTTACCCTTTTCGTATTCTACCTTGTTTTCCTTAATTACCTGTGCAACTTGTGGAGATAATCCTCCAGATTTGTGTGAATTCCTATATGATCGAAATACAATCTGCCCAGATCTTTACTGTGATAATATATTACAAAACACAGAATCTGGACAAAGATTTGTAGAGAGGAAGTAAGTGACCGTTTCTCTTTACATTCTTTTTCGGTCTCCCTCATGTATAACATATCAGTTGTCTAACAATATTAAGTACTGTGTTTAGGGACTAAGTTATAAGTTTAAATTTCGTCATTATATATATATATATATATATATATATATATATAACCATAATCAGCAGAAACTGGCATTTAGAAACCTAAGCGGTTACGTTTTTTTTTATTAAATCCTGTTCAAACGCAGTTGCATAACAGACTAACACCACAAATAATGCATTTTCTAGGTTATTTAATCTTTTTTTTTAAAGTTCAAGTATAGTTTTAGAAAGAAATCGGTAGACTGCTCATGGTTTCCAATTTGAACCAAGTTATCTGCTAATTTGTTCACCAGCTCAAGAATTTTCTTCCTCATACACGTATAAATGATATCACACACACACACACACACACACACACACACACACACACACACACACATATATATATATATATATATATATATATATATATATATATATATATATAATGTAAAGTTTATTTTTCTTTCTCCTTAAGATTCGGAAGCCTGCGAGAATGTAAAACTGATTGGTGGCAGCAATCTTCCCAGTTAGAAAAGTGCACCTCATTCAACGCAAATTTTATCTACACACAGCAATTTAACTGTTCATACTGCTGCATAACCGCTAATTGCAATGAAAATGTACATCCAGCGATATATACATAATACAAGGAAAATTAAGTTATGATGGCTACATCCACAAGTTTTTCTCCACAGTTAAGAATTTTGACGCAACTTTATACGTTTTTATTAAAAATGGAGATGGTGCTACACGAATCGTACATTCCTTTTTCAAATACAACGATATG
>JAECUM010056661.1:0-26662 GCA_016617855.1 Megalonaias nervosa | reverse complement strand
ATAGATAATAACCAAGATAATGTACTGTCATTATAGATAATGACCAAGATAGTATAATGTCATGATAGATAATAACCAAGATAATGTACTGTCATTATAGATAATGACCAAGATAGTATAATGTCATGATAGATAATAACCAAGATAATGTACTGTCATTATAGATATGACCAATATAGTGTAATGTCATGATAGATAATGACCAGTATAGTGTAATGTCATGATAGATAGTGAGCAAGATAGTGTAGTGTTATGATAGATAGTGACCAAGATAGTGTAGTGTCATTATAGATAATGACCAGTATAGTGTAATGTCATGACAGATAGTGATCAAGATAGTGTAGTGTCATTGTAGATAATGACCAGTATAGTGTAATGTCATGATAGATAATGACCAGTATAGTGTAGTGTATGTAGATAGTGACCAAGATAGTGTAGTGTCATTATAGAGAATGGCCAATATAATATAATGTCATGATAGATAATGGCCAAGATAGTGTAGTGTCATGATAGATAGTGACCAGGATAGTGTAGTGTCATTACAAATAGTGACCAATATAGTGTAATGTCATGATAGATAATGATCAGTATAGTGTAATGTCATGATAGATAGTGACCAAGATAGTGTAGTGTCATTATAGATAATGACCAGTATAGTGTAATGTCATGATAAATAATGACCAGTATAGTGTAGTGTCAAGATAGATAGTGACCAAGATAGTGTAGTGTCATTATAGATAATGACCAATATAATGTAATGTCATGATAGATAGTGACCAAGATAGTGTAATGTTATTATAGATAATGACCACGATAATATAATGCCATGATAGATAATGACCAATAGTGTAATGTCATGATAGATAATGACCAAGACAATGTAATGCCATGATAGATGTGTGTGAGATTTGGATCTTTAATGTAGCTTTAACAAAGTTTCAGTGATATCGCTACAATGTCTGCAGTGTGACAGTTTATGGTGATGTCTAGCACTAGGGCGTATCATACCACAGACATGTAGTATGATGTCCCACCATGTCTCATTATCCTGACACTAGCCTGACCAGTCCTAACACTTATCTCTTAATGCTGAGCGCCTAGTGAGGCAGCTGCTTGTACTGTTTTTATAAGTCTTTGTTATGACTTGGCTGGGGTTCGAACCCGTGACCTCCTGCATCCGAGGCAGATGCTCTAACCACTAGGCCACCTGAGCGGTGATAGATAATGACCAAGATAGTGTAATGTCATGATAGATAATGACCAAGACAGTGTAATGTCATGATAGATAATGACCAAGATAATGTAATGTCATTATAAAAAATGACCAAGATAGTGTAATATCATGATGGATGATGACCAAGATAATGTAATATCATTATAGATAATGACCAAGATAATGCAATGTCATGATAGATAATGACCAAGATAGTGTAATGTCATGATAGATAATGACCAAAATAGTGTAATGTAAATATATATAGAGACTGAGATAGTGTAATGTCATGATAATGACCAAAATAAGGTAATGTCATGGTAGATAATGACCAAGATAATTTAAGTGAAAAAGGTCTTCTTTTGATACTCATATTTTAACATGGATTATCAATTTTAAGTCATGAATAATGGGGATGATGAACTAAGTTAAAATTAGTAGCAATGCATTTTTGAAAGTATTAAGTATTATTTCCACTGTTTTCATGAGATACCAGTTTTAATGGATTTCTTGGTTGCTACAGCCAGTGAATTTAAAGACTTGAAAAATAGTTATTATTCTGTGGAACAGTTGGTCACCTAACCCTATTTATGAGATAAGGTGTCAGTGATATAATTTTTCTTGCAAAACTACAGCATTGATACCCATGAGAATAAATTAATTTGCAGCATGTACATGCAGATTTTATTCATGTATATTGGATACAGATTTTGTAAAAAGCCATCATGCAGAATTTTCTGTACAAATGAAAAAAAATCATCGTTTACTTAACAGTTTTCCAAAATTTTGATTAAATGTCCAAAAGATTACACTGATGTACTCTCACTTCTTTTATCAATAAATGAATACCTTTATTTTGTACATTAATAAAGGCTGTTCCAGTAAAACGTACATGTGAACCAGGGAAGGCACATTCACTTTGGAATAGTTGCCCATAGAATCAATTTAGAATTACATGTACTAATCATTTTTATATGAACTGTTTGAGTAACCAGAGTACCATGGCATATATTTTTTTAAAAAGTGCCATCCCTGGGTTCCATATATGTTGAAATGGAACAGCCTTGATGGAAATATAGAAGCAGTGTGGTTCAGAAAATATTTGCCATTTGGGAGTGACTTAATGACAAGTGACTCACTTCTCTTAATTGATGATAATTTGATGGTGCCAGACTGTATGATAACTTGTCTGAAATGGACACAGAAAGACAGACTAGGCAAGCAGAAATATTTTCAAAAAAATTGAATATATTAAACTTTGACTGCCAACTATTTGGTAGACTGGTAAATAATGTATTTTCAAAAGGGGAACAAAATTTCCTATAGCTGTCAAGACTTTTCACTTTGCCATCTGCATTTGTAATGCAGTTTGGTTGCATATAAATAGATTTATTAACATTAGCAGTGTGATTACTTGCTGTGTTGTTAAATTTGTTTTCTTTACTGACATTTAGCCCCTCCCAACATTTATAATGAGCTGATGATTTTCATTGTTCTTAGAGTTCCATTTTAACTGACATTTTGCATTCTTCAGGTGAACAGCATGGATTCCGTAAAGCAGAAAACATCCAAACATCTCTGGATGGAGAACTTTACTTCTTTTCCAAAGTTTTTGGCTTTGAAGCAGCTGACATAGATGTGCAGGTGAGTGGTTGAGGATTTAAAAATGTGTGCATCGCTTTTTGTAGATGGGGAAGGAGGGGAGCTAATCTTCCTTTTGGTAGACAAGGCTGGAGGAGGGTGAGCATTAAATTGAGACTGTCCATCCATCTGTTCCACGTTTGTTTCTGCACAATAAGATTCCAAATTATTATTGGATTTCAGCCATATTTGATATGCCACTAGACGTTGATGAGACCTTGGCAGAGTTTGATTGTCAGTATCCTACATCAGTATGTAGCAGAGTTGTTTTCACAAATTGTCGGTCCCACTCATTTCAGTTTCTGCACAATTACTCCCTCTAATTAGTATTAGATTTTAACTATATTATACAATTACCCCCTCTGTCTAATTATTGTTGGAGTTCAACCAGATTTGTTTTGCAGCTTGATATTTACAAGACCTTAGCTGAGTTTGATTGTTAGTCTTCTGTACCATTGTTTAGCAGAGTTGTAGTCCATGATTGTCTGATTCAGCCACGTTTTTCCCACACAATAAATCACATCATTTTTATTTGATTTAAATGAAATTTGATATGCTGCTTTATAATGGTGATACCTTGGCTCAGTTCATAACACTGTATCATCATTTAGCAGTGTTAAAGCTCCCGTTTGTTAGACCCACACATTTTCATGTCTGCACAACCATTACTTTAATTATCATTGGGTTTCAGCCAAATTTGGTATGCAGTTTGGTTTTCATGAGACCTTGACTGAGTTCAGTTGTCAGCCTTTGCAACATTGAGTGGAGTTATATCTCTCAATTGTCAGATCAAAGCACTTTTAATTTCAATGCAATCCAATCATTATTATTGGATTCCAGCTAAATTGTATAATTAGGTTGATAAAGATGGGATCAGCAAAAAGCAGGGGACATAAATTCCTGAAATTTGCTTATTATGCAGTTTTGTTCATTGTATTCTGCAAACTTGTGGTATATAAAATAAATTTGAGTAAAATGGGCTTTAAGAGTATAGCACATTGACAATTGAAGCAACATTTAGAAATATGAGAATATGGTTTCTTTAGCAGCCACCTGTTTTTTTCAGAATAAGTTACATGATTCAAATGCCTATTACAATACTACAGTTTCTGAAAGTCACTTAAATTTGCAAGCATACAATTTTAAAAAATTCTTTGAGAAACTAAATTTGTAAAATGAACAATTATGTTCAAATATGTTAGTGCTGAAAGATATTTTGTTCAGAAAGGCTTGAGGCATGTGACTATAAAAACGTCACTTGCCCTGACTCAAATTCCACTTGCCCCAAAGGTCCATATTATTTACTATTATCTTGCTTGTTTTTGTGGACTTTTGGTAGGGACCTCTGCTGTGGTGATCCCTAATGGTTTGTATGTTGTCAGTTTTCGCATCCACCTCGGATGTGGGAGATTGCAAGTTCGAACCCCAGCAGAGTCATAAGAGACTTATAAATAGGACTAGTCGGCCTGGTGTCAGGATGTGGCTGGGTGGGACATGATGCTATATGTCTGTGGCATGATGCCCCAGTGCTAGACAGTACTAGAAACTGCCACAGTTCAGACTTCATAGCAGTATGACAGAAAAATTGTGAAAGCTACATTAAAAATCCAAAACACACACACAAACAGACACACACACACACACACATACACACACACACTTAACTTCAGCCATCTTACTTGTATGCTTTTCAGCTGGTAGAATGGAGAATGTATATGTCAGCAATCACAGAGGTTTTCTTAGTTATCACTATTATTAATTTTATATCTATTATTTCTCACATGAAAACGTGTAATAAAAGGAATAGTGGTATATATGTCTAAACTGAGAAAGAAATTGGACAGGGGTGGGCTTTAGTACAGGTAGGTCAGCAGGTATTATAGGTCATGTAGCTCTTTCTTGGGTCCGACTGATCCAGCTATTTTTCATTAATTTTTCTAACATGATCAGTACTCAAAATTACTAATAAATTTCTTTCTTTTTTACATGTACCATTTTGTACTCTGAAGAAAATTGTTATTATTTGAAATAATTTATTTTTGTAATATACGTTTTGCTGATCTACAGTTGCAAAACAATCTATATTTTAAAAATGCTTCATGAAAAGTTAACAGGACGGAAAATACAATTATTTACAGTAAATTACATTAACTAACCATTTTCTTGTAAGGATTTTTAAATATTTAGGATCAGAAATTGAGGTGACAAAGATATATGAGTTTTAAAGCCTAAATATTAATATAGTGGCATTTTTTTAGCAAAGCTTGTTGCACCAGCAGATTTTAAAATTTATATTTTAAAGATAATTTTAAAAATAAAGGGAAATTTTTTGGGTCTCTATCAATACTTTATTGTCGCAATCAAAAATAATAATGGCTGTTCCAGGTTTTTGTTTGTTATGGTTCAGTTATGAAAATAAGTGGTTTGTTTGGCTTAAAATGTTTTCCACTGAAGAGTGTACAATTGTAAGTAGAAAGGGATGGTGGTAGTGGACCGAACCTCTTGTACCTTTTCTGTATCCACCACTGTTAAATTAAAATTTGTTTTTTATGGCTGGTAGTAGTATTTAACAGTACTTCAGCTGCATGCTGCTAACTTTAGATAATGTTCCATAAATGTAAAACGGAAGAAATGCAGAACAATTTTGAACAATTTATTATAGTAGAATTCCTTCATTAGTATGAGAAATAGAGTAGGCTAACTCCCTTACTTGTCACCCGGTAAACTTTCAGTGTAATTGTCCAGAAATGTTTTCTCAAAATATTGACAACCTCAGACAACCTCATTGCCAAAATTGTAAACAAAAGATGCTGCTTTTTGTTTAATTGTAGTTGTGTATATTAGTAAATTTTTAAAACTGAAAACTTATTTTATGTTGGTTGTACAGTAAATTTTAATAGAACTTATACATTGCACTCATTCAGGATGTTGGTGTGCAGATGTCTTTGAGGATAAGGAAAATTGAAACTTTATACACCAATGCATTTGGATGGGTGTTAGTGAATAGCAACCCCAGTCAAAATTACAAAGTCATCATTTTGCATTTTAATGATTGATTCCTATAGAGCTCATTCAGACCTTTTTCAGAAGAGTTTTAATTTTTTAAATATGTTGATTAGTTCAAAAGTTATGACTATTTGAATATTGGCAAAAATTGGCTTTTCAGTGAATTTTTGCCATATATAAATGTATGTTTAATTCTTTTAAGTCACGGACCCGACACATTTAATAAAATAAGTATTTCTATCATAACTTTTGATCTAAACAAGATATCTCCATGAAACTTGGCAGTCTTATAGAATTTTTCCTGTAGAATTCAAATATCTGCAGTAAATTAAACTATGTCCACTAGATTTCAGTGTAGGGAAGAAAATAAGGGGTTAAAATCTTTATTTTTTTTTTACCAGACAATTCAGATACTGGACAAGATATTTCTTAACAAGTAATTTAATTCAGAAGAAAACATTGGCATACATTGTAAACAGTTCATCAAATTTTCTATGCTCTGAGAATGCCCACTGATGTCCAGAATTTACACATTATGGAAGCATTCCAGTCGCTGTGACAAATTCAGGCTTAACTTCCTGAACATCATCTCTGCTGGGCCATATAAAAACTCCCGCTTTCCTACATGTTGCCATGAATTTAACTATCAACTTATTATTATTATTGTCACTTTTAATTTCATGAACACATCCAGGGTACCAAGCATCCTGGTACGCTACGACAACATAATCATTTTCCTTTAGCTGCTCTAGAACAAGCAACTGTTGACATACTGTACTGAGTTCATCTGTTTCACTTTCAAAGAGTTCACCAGTGTCATTCGGATTTTGTTTTCTTTTCTTTGGTGGCGGTTCACTCATTTGGTCCAATATTTCATTGCACACACGTTTCTGGTGTTCTTTATGTTTAAGATGCAAGTCTTTTCCACCATGGCATGCACTCTTCCACAATGACTTTTTCTGTGGGAGTCATACTGTCATACCACTCTTTCATTCTGAGACGTTTTCTCTTGAGTAGGTGAATGGAGGAGTGGTGGTGCATGGAGGCATTTGGTCTACGCTTCTGACAGCTATCCAAGTCTCCAAAGTGGTGTTCACACCCAAGATTGGTCAGACTGGCAATCTCACCGTTGTCTAGTGTTACCGCTGTGTCAATTATTTTCTGTTTACGCCTGGTAGTCCCATCCCAATTAAGACCCCAATTTTCACAATTGTCAGCTTTTTCAGCAATGTATGCCTTTGCGATGAAATGTCCTTCGTCTATTATTGTTTGCACCGTTGTACTATTTGGTAACTCCTTTCTGTCAAACTTTTTTTCAAAAAGTATTTCCAATACAACTTCAGTGACAGGTGTCACTTTCTCCGTGGCAACTTCCAGACCTGCCAGCTGGATCACACACAACCTTAGTTTATTACTGTAAGTTCCATCTGTATGTTTTGTTTTGATTTGACTTTCTTTCATTTCCCTTAAGTCTTCAACTTTATCCTGTAACTCGCACACCATTAGGTCTTTTTCTGATAACTTATGAGTCAATGTAGCTAGTTTCAGGTTTGTGTCTCTCTTTTGTGATGTCATATTTTTTATTGTGTTATCATGTTTCATTTCAGATACAGACTGTTTCAATAAAGACACTTTGCTTCTGAGCTTACTGTTTGATTTTTGAGCAGTTACTTTTCGAGACTTTTCATTTTCCATTTTTTTTGTGAGGAGTTGATGTCGCTTTTGAAGTTCCTGAAGGCCTTTTCTTAACAATTCTATTTACTCAATGTGTTTGCGACAGACACCTTCCACTTTGTGAAGTTTTGATGTTGTTTTTTTGTCAAGTCGCTGAACTTCACGAAAACGACGAATATTGACTTTTGATGTATAATCTCTTTTGTTGACAATTTTTACAGAATAGTGACCGATTCGATTATTAATCGAGTCTAATTTTTTTCTGTATTGAGCCTCCTGCTTTTTTAATACGTGCAGTTTTCTCGATTGTTTGTTGCACAAATACTTTTTCATGTTCCACTGTTTTGTGACGTCTTCTGTTTCATTTTCTGTTTGTATGCCAACATTTTTAGAGCTGTAAGTAATACATGCCAACTGAACTTCATTGCTTTGACACACTGTGTCTGACTCTTTCTCATTACAGCTTTTGTTTTCTGTCACATGATCTGAATTTTTTATTGGCACCGTTGTTTTGAATTCCTTCCCTAGAAGTTCATTAATGTTTGTTACACCTGGCACCTTTTTCTTACTCACAAGTTTTTTCTTCTGGTCAAGTACACTGTTAGCTCTGTTGGAAAGAGTAGATTGGTTAATTGACTGACACCCATCATTAAGTAATGTTAGGATCTCGCAAAATTCAGCAAATGTGTGATTATTTTTCTTATAAAAGTTGAAAATTTCAATCACAATTCCATTTGACAGTCTGTCAATTTTTTTACAAGATTTTGAAGATATTGTATCAACACTTATGCCTGCATTTTGGCAGTAAGGACCAGGAAATTCCATACTCTCCTATTTCTGCACTGAAAATGAACAAACAAAATGTTTTAGGAACAGTTAAAAAAGATATATATTTCATCATCTAAAATTGCAGAGCAGTACTTTATCATGGTACGAAATGTAGATCTGTAAATCACGTTTTCGTAATCTATTCGTACCACCTATCTTTGCGAGTAATTTGGTTAAATTTCATTTACAGATATTTCATTTTGTTATTAAAATGTTAAAACATCATTTGCATACAATAATTTGGCATTAATTTGTATTTAGATAAAAGTTTTGAAGAAGAAAATTAATGTAAAATAATTAAAGAGTAAATCTGTTAAATCTACATATACATGTCAACATCAGGACGATCATTTATATGATAAAATTTATGGTATATTTCACAAAAATATTTAATAAATACAAAATAATTACTTACCGATACAAAACACTCGAACAGTGTACATAAATCACAGCATTTGTCTTGTGATCACCGATTTTTCACATCGAAGTTATGTTTATCCTCATGGATCCACTATGGCGACTTCGCGCATGTGTCTTATAGCGGTCAACTTGTGAAATGCGTACTTTCAAAATTAAATGCGGGTACTTAAATATACATTCCGAAAAACAAATTTGGTATCGAAAGAAAGTTTAGAATGTGTGTTTTGTAATGGTATATTGAAAATTGAAATATAACGTTCATGAGTTGAAAAAAATTAGCGAGACTTTAGGGACTATTTTCTCAGCACAGGGTCATCATATGCAAATTTTCAAAACACCATTGGAAACGTCATTCATTCCCCATTCAATAGACAAATACCTCATTAATATTCATGAGGTTCTAGTGACCCGCATTTGCAAAACAAACACACTGGTGTCAACCTGCGCACACAGGAAATGGCAATTAACTGAAAGCCGACAGTTTTGATAACAGATTGATGATTACATGACCATATGGTTAAACAACAAAATGTACATATTATTGAATTTTATATGCTTTTGTAGATAATTTAAAGCCCTTTTAAATAAAGTTTATTTCATAAAAATGTTATCAGTATTGATTTTAATACAAATTTAGCACACACAGTATAAGAAAAAGTCGATTTCACCCAGTTTACTGATACGGAATAGGCATTGTCGGGGGTTGCTATAGTGAATGACTTGAAAAGCAATGAACAAGAAGGCAGGTAATTTTGCCATTTACATAGGTGTCAACTAGTACAGTTTACCCGTAATTTGTTCAGTTTTTTCCATTTTGGTCAGTGTACGGCTGTACAACCATTTTGTATGGTTTTTTCATAAATAATATATATATTTTTTTATATATATTTTTTTCATTTTGTATGAATCCGGGACTCTGGACATAATTGTTTTAGAACGAGAATTCAACGAGATCAGGGTGGCCTGAAACAACCAATCAAATCATACTCAAAACCGCGCTTTTTCTTTGCCTGATAACGAAACAAGATTAATTTCATGGTTCAACTCCTGTGTGTGAAGATCTTGTCGTTTATCGCTCTGAAATTTGATGCTCTCTCGGATTTCTAATGACCAACTACCTGTGTAGTAAGTATGTTTTCTTATTTTATACATTATTATTTTATTATTTGTACTTATTACTATCAAATGCATACAGTGTACATCAATTTTCATACTTTACATAGTGTGGTAGTCATGGTGGTGTAACCGTAATTCGTCGGACTTTTCTGTGTGGAGATAAAGTCGATTTATTAAAAATTTTAACAATTTACTAATTAAAAATAAATAGTCTGCTGAATTTAGAACTGGGATTTTATCGTGTTGTCATATTTTTGAATTAAATTTACGCAATGCAAACAGGAAGATGCATGGCCAGCATGACGGAAGTAGTACAGAGACTGAGTGATGTCATTCTCGTGACTCGAAAATGTTACATTTGTAACACTGCCAATTTATATCCAGTTTTGACCAAAATCGGCACACCATATAGCAAATTCATAATTTTTCAAACACCAGATACACAATTAATAGAAACGATCAACAGCTTACGAGGTACAAACTTCTGTACTGCTACTTTGTTGATTTTTTTTATTTATTTTTAGATTTCAAATTTTGGATAGCCCCTGGCATAATATCTTGGTGTTTATGGGGAAGAAATATAAATTTGTAACACATTTGTAATCGGGAGATCTTCCTCTATCACATATCAAATCTAAATTTTTAAATTATTTTTTTTATTTCTTTCATCTAGTTGAAATATTCCATCCATCAAAGGGCTGAGCCTAACTCGAAGAAACACAAGCTTGAAGACACTGACTGAGGTCGTGGCAGGTTTCAGGCTGATTGGATTAAAGTCTTCCCTGACATTGTAGATGTATCAAACTTAGGATCTTCCCATGCTTTTTGTAAAATATGCAGTAAAGACATTAAACTGGTGGCGTTGGGCATATATGATCTGAAGGAACACTGCAGACTAAGAGATCTTTTTCAATGATGAAGATAATACATACAGAATGTAGGAAGTCTGAATTCAGACATAGTAGCATCATTTTTACAATGTAAAATAAACAATGACATCTGCTGCATAGACTTTAAAACCCCAGAATACATTTTGAAAAGTGCGAAAGGTGCATGTGTTGCATATAATACAACACTCAAGTAAAAAGAATGAAATAAAGTTTCAGAAATGTAAACAATTATGTAAATATGTGTAAAAATACTTTGTGTATAGCATTTGTTGTTTTAAAACTGTTGATCTTTTATAATGTATGAATACATTTTTTCATGTAAGGTTTTTTTGGTCTTTGTAAGGTTTTTATTGGTCTGGCGTACAGGTTTTCATCTCAAGAAGTTGACACCTATGCATTTAATAGTATCAGACAGGTTTTCAGTTGTATTATATAATAAACAAATTCTAAACTTGTTGTCAGGTTTGTTTTTATGATTGTTCTCTTCTTTTTCTTTACAGTTGCCCATAGATAACCTGTAGTGAGAGTTATAGATGGACCACACAAGGAATTGACACATCACCGTACACGACATACTGTAGCACATGCTGATACTTATGGACCACCAACCAATACTATTGCCAGGAAAAGAATGAGCTTCTTGAGATTTAAAGGTGCTTCTTGTGATTTAAAGGTGTACTGGTAACTTGTTAGACACTCTCTCCCACTGTCACTGTATATTACATTAAAATTCAAATCGTCATAACTGAACAATTTTAAAATCATTTTTAATGAAATTTTCAGTACACGCCAAAAAAATCTATGCTAATTCACACTGGGTAAGTATCAACATATATATACATTGATTTTATATGATGTGCTATGCTAACAAGTAAGGCATGGTTATCTCTGTTTTGGTGATAGGTAAGTTGCCCAATCAATAGAGGACCAACCTCTAAAAGGAAACAGCAAAGGATCTTACAACACTGGGCAAAGCAGCCACCTTCTGAGATTTAAAAAATACTTACCAGAAGGAAATGGGACAGTCATTCATACATATAAACACAAATGACCATTTAACATGTGGCACAATAGTTGCCTTCTTAACTTGAATTCTTAACTGCAGTACTGTTTGAACAATCTGCCCCATCAGATCTTGTACAAAACAAAATTGCCGTAACAGTAATATTTTAATGACAATCTTGGAAAAAATCCAACCAATTGTAACTGACCAACCATGGGAGGAGACAAATAGCAGCAGTAAAACTAAGATAGCTTTTATTAAGTGGGGTGGCTAAAGTACACAAAGGAAATGGCAGTAGGGAAAACAAGAAACTTGATATATATCAAAGATGATTATGCAGTGAATGGAGGTGGTCCATATGGGAGGTTACAGTGTACTGTATTGTCAAATTTTTTATACCCTATGATATTTAGTACACTATCAATCCATAAAATAATTTTTTTGTATTCTGATGTTTTCTATGGGGAGCTTTTTTCATTATTTAAAAATTTTGAATCATCCAAAATACTTCAGAAGGTTAAACTTATAATGAACACTTTTTCCACTAGTTATTTAATCAGGAAGAAAAGGAAGAAAAAAAATCAATGAAAATATAAGGAAAATTACAGGCAATTAAATTTTGTCTCACTTGTGTATATTTTTTTTAAAAATTTGTTTGGACGCTGTATACATTCCTGTGTTGTCTCTTTAGCTACTTAGTAGTCCATCATTATTTCTTCATGTGTGATTAGTTCATTTTGTACACATGATATTGTAAAATATTTTGTGTTTTTTGGAAAAAATTTTGTGTGTTATCTATGTCATCTTCAGTAACAGAGATTACCTTTTCTTATGATCACAATTTTTTCTTATACACTCACTGAGCACCATTCAAGGCTGGGACATATGTCCATTTGCTTCTGTGATGCATGTTTTGTTTGTCTATGAGCATAACAAAGTTAGTAAAATTTCAATCTTTATTCATGCAGTAGTTATTTTATTTCCAGTATTATTATTATTATTATTATTATTATTATTTAAATAGTGTCATCAATCATAAACAGATTACTTAGTATCCATCATTTTCTGTGAATTCATTATTTTTCATGGGGGTACCAGTTTTAGTGCACTTCAAGGTTGCTAACAACCCAGAAATTTGAAACCTCAATGATGAATGATCCTGCTATAGAAAAAATAGGTGCCCCTCCCCAATCCACAAAATAAGTATCTATGAAAATGTTATTTTTTTTCTCTCCAAAACCACAGAAATCAGTACCCTATAAAATAAATGGATTCACGGTATACTGATGTGCAATTTCCAAGTACATGTAGACAATCATTATTTTGGAACGTGCATAATAATAATTATTTGTAAAAGAGCTTAAAAAGATAGAGTCATTAACAGTTAAATCAGTGTGTCCAATGTACAAATATTTTGTTTGGTACACCTGTATAATATGTGTACATTGATTTTTTTGTTGTTGTATATTTAAATATTTAATATATATTTGGGTATTTAAATATTAAACTTCAGTAAGGTATTCTCTATTAGCATTAAAAGTGAAACAAAGCATTGCATTCTTTTGAAAAGAAGTATTTATCTTATTTCATCATTAGTGACAGAAATTTGCCAATATATTTACAAAAGCCATGCAGTTTTGTGCAAGTGTGTGAATTTATGACCCAGTGTTTGTGAAATTGTTATTATTTTGTATTTAAAAATCTGAATATACATTATTTTTATATCACAACAGAGTGTGTTTTGTGGTGTTATTTCAGGAACGTACTTACTGAGTTGGCTTAATATTAGAGCTTTAACACCAGAGAAGAACATTATGGTAGAGGTTGAGAGAGTAATTTTTTTTTTAGATTCTTGCATGACTTTGTTTTTCAGTAGTACTATGTGTGCTGTGAAAATGGTGGTTGGTATAATGTTATCCAGGAAGATGTGCATCCAAAAATATATGAAGTTTAAGTCTACTGACATTTATGCAAGCTCTAAATTTTTTTGTCGTGTCTTTAACTGTTCAGGTGTTATATTCTGTGTTTTCTGTATCTTCTTTAAACCAGAAAATTGAGATGTCAGAATTTGAAAGGAATGTTTGTTGATTTTCCAAGGAGAAGCCTAACTATGATATTGAGATTAGTTTTTTTTTCTGAACAGTGAAGATTGAAATTGGGAATCATGGTTCATTTCCTGTTTAATATTACAAGTGCTTCATGTTTTTCTTATATGTCTGCATTAAATTTACATTGCACTAATAAAATATAAAACTTCAGGCCTTGCATCAGAATGTGTTACTTCTATACATATCACCTTTTATAGCCATCTGTAAGTCTTCTGGTAACTCTGAAACTCTTTCTGAAACTGCTTATACATGAATATATGCCTTTTAAGGGTTTTCTCTATTTAGCATATATACTTGCTTAAGGTTGAGTCCAACTGCAAACAACAAAGATCCTGATCTGCCGTTGCATAATGTGCCTGCAGATCAAGGTCTGTGTTTGTTCTACTGGCTACTCCTAAAGAACAGCACAGACCCAGATCTGCTGGCACATTATGCGATGGCAGATCTGGGACTATGCAGTTTGCAGTTATACTTGTCTTATAAGTGAGCACATATGGTAATGACTTTTTTTGTAGTTCCTCAAGGTAGCATGTGTTACAGCATTCCATACATTGTGAATTGTTCACAGTCTGTTGTCTGCAGTCCCATGGAAGTTAAAGTAACTCAGCTGGTAGAACATCATAGTTGTAATCCAAGTATTGTTGGTTTGACACTAGTGTAGTTGTCAAATTTATCTCCCTATTGGCTATGGGGCAGACATCAGTCTAGGCGAGCGATGTCAAGACCTTTTTGAACTTTGTTAAGAGAGTTAAAATCCTTTTTCAGCAATTTGAATCTTTACCAAAAAAAATATTTTTGTAACCAGTATAGCTCATGAACCATGCAACATATCCTGATGCAGTTATCTGCAAACACTACCCTCTGGAACTTTTTGGCAGGTTTTATATCTTAAACTTCATTTTGAAAAGAGTTATGGGCCTTGTCTGACAATGCATATTTTCACTTCAGGAGTTGCCAGTAACTATCATAGTTTGGAAACTTTCAACATGTCCTGATGCAGTTGGTATGATATGCCTTATAGGGTTTTTTGTATTTTCTCCTTCATTTGTTTCACAGTGTTATGAGCCCTGTCAGTCATGCAGGCCATGCATTTTTATGAGCTGTCTCAATGAAGGAGAACAATCTTCTTTAAGAAAATTTGACAAGGATACCAAATAATTTCACGATGACCCTAACGATACATTTTTGTAAGCAAATAATTTGCCAGCAAATCCTTCACAAAGTATGATACATAATCACTCATAGGGTTGGGTGCAATTGCGAACAACGTTGACCCATATCTGCTAACACATAATGTTCAGGCACATCAGGGACTCTTGTCTTTTTCTTGTAATCAGTCCAAACAAACTGCATAGATCTATATCTGCCAGTACATTATGCAATGGCAGATCTAGGTCTATGCAGTTTGCAATTGGATCTGACTTGACACATGAGAATTGTTTATCTTATATGAGCAAATTTATAAGTATCATAGACTTTTTTAAAAAAATATATATATGGGTTCTTATATAATAAAAAAATTTCAAATATGTAAAAATTGTTGATTAGCAGAAAAACTGCAAGGACTTGATTGAATTGGTTTATTTAAAATTTATTTGAATGTTGAAAAAGAAAAAGCTTTACATAAAACTGCATATTAATATATAAGGAAGTAAATTGAAATGGTGAAACAATGAGTCAACTAATGTAGGCATAGATTAGGTGTACAAGTGCTTCAGTGACTGTTTACTAGATTTGTAAGCTTTCTTCATAATATTTAAGAAAAAAGGAGGATTGTTTTAAGATTCAGGTTTATAACAGGTAAACTAATGCTTCTAATTTTTATCTCATATGTAACAAATAATTTCTTAAATTTGCAGGAACACATAATTTCATGGTAATTAATGAATCAGTTAATTGAGTAATGAATCAGAAGATCAGCTTAACCATGGATGGCAGAATTGTCCTTAAGACTTTAAATCCTGTGGTCAAAAATGATGAATGCATTGGCCACAAACTTTGGTCACAGATAGAAATATGCTGCGGGGTGCTTTCAGATCTTGATTGCTCCAGTTCCCTCCCCCACTTACCAAGATCTGAACTGGGTCAGTTAGTCTTCAGACTATTGGAGCACAACATTTTACACTTACACTATGGGGGCAGCATAAAGTTGCCAGTAGCTCAGACAGATTTAGGCAGATAAATTAGGCTCAAACTCAAGGTTAAAAAATTTTAGAAAGTGTCGTTAAATTCTAAAGTATTTAATGAAAGTTAAATCATGTTCAGAAAATTAGGATAAATGATTAGTTAATTTTATTATTCCACACTTGTTTGTAAAGGTGTTGAAAGCCAAAGTTTTTGCAGGTTGAGTCTGTGTTCAGATTTTGTTTTCAAGACGTTTTCTGAGTACGAAACAAGACCTGGATTTCACTAGGTGAACTTTTGAGCCTGGACTTAAAGTTTTTATTCGGAAATGTAATTGGTTCAATTTAATAACATGACTCTAAGTCAGTCAGAACTCTTGAGGGGACCAAGGTGGCCAAGTATTCTAAAGCACCTGCCTGTACCAATGACTACGTTCTTCCTCGAGCAGTTATACTGGCCACCATGTTTAGCCAATTATGAACTGAAATATGGCATTTAACCCAAAACAACAAGAACAAAACTCTTGACACAAAGTTTAGGATATGTTGATGAAAATTGGCTGAGGTGAATATGCACCCTCATAATCTGGGAATTAACCTTTGACCTGGTTTTATACTATGGAAACTTGGACTAGGTCAGGACCTGAGAACCATAGCTAGGCTAAAGAAGACCAGTGTTTAATCAATTCAAGCCATTAAGGACAGAATATGTATGAATGCATTTTAACAAATAAAGTTTTCTTCAACTCTAATAACCATTTTAGCTTTGGTGGCTGGAGTTTACATCTTTGCTTTGCCTATATCATTTCTTATTTCCTCTATATGTTCTGTATTTCACAGTCTGATTGTGTTAATTTGGAAATTACTATGTAAACATTTATGTAACCTTAATTGTTTTGTCTTCTAGAGAAAGTAACCTGAAAAAGTTTCTTTCTTCTTTATAACCTTTCGTAAAGGCTTTTCTTGTTTGTTCTCAATTTCTTTTGAATAATAAATATTTCCTTTCTAACATCAGTATGTATTTCTTTTGAGTTATTGAAATGTCTTCCCATTTGTATGCTCATACATTGATATTGAGTATCTTTTTGTAGCTGTTGGTTCTAATGGCACATTTGTTTGAATGTCTGCATCTATATATCTCTTGAAATTTTTTGGGCTGACTAACTTTAGGTTGAACTTTCATCATTTGGTGATATCCATATATTTCCTTCTTTTATCCAACATAAAAAATGAAATCACTTTCACATGTTTTTGTAGCTGTAGAACTTGATGCTAACATTTGTTGGTTTACCTTTGTGGGAAATTTGTATTGGTTGTCAACATCTTTAGTCAACAATAATTTTTCATCAGTTTTGAAATGAAGAATACTTGTATCATGTTGACTTCATTTATATGTAACTCCAGTTTCATATCATTTTCTAATTATCAATTATTTTGGGTCAAGACTCTGTCGAGGTTTAGGAGTTTCAAATTCATAATTAGATCAATTATCAGCAAATTGTTCATCAGTTATTGCACCAATAGAATGTTCATCATAATTATCTTCATCACAAGAAAATTAGGAAAAGATTTAAAATTTTAAAATTCAAAATCAGCAAAACTTTAAAACAAATTATTGTCCGAGTTAGTACTACTATATCTGATGAGTAAATTTGTGAAATTGATGATAAGAACGAATTGTTGAATTGAAAGATTACATGACAAATTGAATTTGTTACTTGACCTGCTCTTTTGAATTTATGTTTTCACTTCCTGTATATGTATGTCATTTATGTTTCTGTTCCCAATATGTGTATATACAGCACTAGCTTAAAAAAATTAAATTTAGAAGACAAAAAAATCAACAAAGAAGTAAACAAAATGTCAAGAACTAAGAGCATCACTGAAATTAATACTAAATAAATAGGTTGTGACCGTACTTTGTGATATGTTGGATACTTTGTAATTGATGCATTTTTCCCATTGCAAAGCTTGTAACAGCTGTTGTTTTTACAAGTGTCTGTATTAATCTGTTAGACAAGATATAAGCAGCTTTTAGAATGTGTCAAAATCTTCAATGATAAAGTTAGCAGTTTTAAAAGCTTAGACATTTTTCTTGTGTTTTATTTTCATTTTCATGGCATGTAATAATTTTTAGACCTGTTATAACCAATCTCGAGTTGGAGCAGCGAAAGCATTTTTTTCTGATGTTTAGGATCAGAAAAGTAAAAAAGCCAGAAGGCAAATAATATGATATTTGTTGAGATCTTTTTCACCAACACCTTTAGATTTTGTGAAGTTTAAAGATCACCTTTGGAATTCAATTAATGGAACAATGAGTATTGCAACAGTTTATGACTTCATATTTTGTTTCATCATCTGTAAAATTCGAACTATTGTTCAGTAAATTAATTTGGTATTTTAAAACATGGCATACAAAAAGTGTGTTTGTTGAACTCAGTAACGAATTTTTCGTGCTGCATTTTAGAATGTTTTGGTTTGCATTTATTTTGTACTATTTTTGTTTGTTAATTTGTGCTAAAAAATAAACATCATATTTTAGATGAAAAATACTGTTTAGTTGAAACGTGATAGTGAATAATTTCCAACGAACTTTGAAGTCATGTTTAAATTGATTGTCAATTTTGTTGCCAAAAAATGGTGATAACGAAAAAACAAAAAAAATCGAGGTTGACAAAATCACGAAAAGGTGACCAAATAAAAGAAAGATTCTACATTGAATTGAACTTGGAAAACAAATTGGAAAGCATTCACAAGAGTTTATAAAACCAACAGCAGAATGTGTGTGTGTGTGATCTGGATTTTTAACGCAGCTTTAACAATTTTTCAGTAATATCGGTACGATGTCTGCAGTGTGGCAGTTTATAGTGATGTCTAGTACTGAGGCATCATGCCGCAGACATGTAGCATGATGTCCCACCCAGTCACATTATCCTGACACCAGGCCGACCAGTCCTAACACTAACCTCTCAATGCTGAGCGCCAAGCAAGGCAGCTGTTAGTACCATTTTTTAAGTCTTTGGTATGACTCGGCCAGGGATCGAACCCGCGACCTCCCGCATCCGAGGCGTACGCTCTAACCACTATACCACCGGAGCGGTCCAACAGCAGAATAGTTAACATTTTGTTTAAAGAAAAACAACCAAAGATGATACAAGTACATCAAACAAAACTTCACAGTATAATTATTGTATTAGGATGAGGTGTTATATTGATGTATTTTAACACTGTAATGCACAAAACGCGACCTTCTAAAGAACCACTTTAATTAGTTAATATATAAACCCATGTCTAGAAATGTTGTGATAAAAGCAGAATTAAAATCAGAATTGTTCAGTAATAAATGGCAAGTGAGACAATGTAATTCGCTGTTTATCATCCAACATTAAATTCAGCTCTTGTGTTTAAGTTCAGTATTTTTGGAAGATGTTTAAGATGTCAAAGATTAACCAACAAAAATGAATTTTCAGTAAGTCATTAAGTTGATTATCTTTATGTCAGTTTTCAATCGATTATACGATGCAACAAAGGATTCTACCAGACAGAATAATTAGGTCAATAGTGCAATGTAAAATCAGTACAGGGGACTTAAAGATTTCGAATGGACTAAGTCTAATTACATTTCAGTACTAAAAAGCAAATCGAGGAAATAAGTATGAGAAGCAAATAAAAATTCTGTTAATTATAATGCAGATCGTAAGTCAACGCCGTTTAGTTCCGACATCTGATGTTTGAGATAATACCATGTGTATCACCATTGAATCCAGCATTACCACCTACCATCATTGGCATTACTTTAAGGTTGATGAATATCAACAAAATTAAAATAAGTTTTGTCCAAATGATCGAACATTAAAGGGATGTCAGAAAAAGTGCAAGCCATCATGCAAGATGTGACTGGATAGAGGTAAGCATTGCTACTTCTTCAGCATGGATGGTTGTTGCAGAATATAGTTTAGGAGTCTAAATAATATCAACGGGGTTTATAATTCCTTTGACTTTTAGCGGGGTTTGTGCAACTTTACTCGGCTTTCTGGCTAAAAATGTCAAGGAAAAGTGTATTCATAATGAAGTTTTCAAAACAGGAGATTGCACTCTCTGCCATAAATAAGTTGAACAGTATTGTTGAAATGTCGAGTAAAGTAATAAAATATATTGAAATTAGTTATGATGACTTTAGTATGATACTTGCAGAGTACAGCACTTAACAAGGAAACCAAAACTGCATTAAGGAAACATATGCAAGATAAGAGTTAAAAGGTATCCTTTTTAATTTATTACAGGGAAAGACAATTAAGGAGATTTACGTTTTAGAGAAGTGTTCATTTATAACAAATTGAAAGAATACAACATGAATAGAAAAGCCATATATGTTGGTTGCTTGAATGATAACTGTTTTAGATGATGCTACATTACTGTGGAAAGCAATTTGAAAAAGTTTATTTTACAAATACTTTGATAACAGAGATGATAAATTATCCATTTCTTTGTAGAGAATATATTTTATTGTTGGTTTTTACAACATTGAAATTATAAAAACATTTTATTACTTCAATGATTAGAATAAAAACAACACTGTTTTAAGTCATTATGGTTTCTATAACATAAATTTACATGAACAGAGTCAAAGAGAGAATGACTGCTAAAAGGAACAATGAAGAAAGTATTGACATTGAGTGATTTAAGTGTAGTTCAAAATTGGTTGTCACTCAAGCAATAATTATGCATTATACATAGCCAACTACAACTATAAATTGTTTGGATTTGATGCCAAGAAATATATAAGCTGTAAAACAAATGTTAAAATGATGCAAATATCAGATCGGTAACAAAACGTTTATCATATATATATATATATATATATATATATATATATATATATATATATACAAGATTACTTGAATCTCTACCTGTCGAAAATGTTTTTTTATGGTGATGTTATTTCATACAGTGTCAATGGCCGCGTTACAGACAAAAATAATAGACTTTTATAACATGACTGCAGTGTGCGTATTTGGTATATAGACTTCTATGACATGACTGTAATGTGCGTACTTCGTATATAGACTTCTATGACATGACTGTAATGTGCGTATTTCGTATATAGACTTCTATGACATGACTAGTGTGCGTACTTCGTATACAGACTTCTATGACATGACTGTAGTGTGCGTACTTCGTATATAGACTTCTATGACATGACTGTAATGTGCGTATTTCGTATATAGACTTCTATGACATGACTGTAGTGTGCGTACTTCGTATATAGACTTCTATGACATGACTGTAATGTGCGTACTTCGTATATAGACTTCTATAACATGACTGTAATGTGCGTATTTCGTATAGATGAGGCAACTTTTAGTTTCCATTTCACATTAAGTAAACAACTTAATGGAAGAAATATCTTCATGGGGTCCAAGAAAATTTAGTTTTAATCACCTGAGAAAACAGACGAGAAAGAGATTGGAATAGAGCAGTTAATCAAGTTTGTGCAAAGAAGTGTTGACACGCAATAAAACTTTGAAGGATAATAATAAAAAAATATACACGCAGTACGGAAGACATAAACACCTGCGGAACAAGAGTGGAACTGACAGCGGTACTAAACTTAAAGAGTTTCAAAAACAAACTGGAATTCCACTAAGGGACTGGCACTTTGCTGGCAGAAAAGAATGCCCAGGAATTCAAGATATGAATATTTCATCTCTTTTTAAACTACTGAATATTGAAACCATCTTTGATATTCAGCAATTTTTCAAATTAACTGATGTGGACGTCAGATTGGCACCATTTTCATTTTGGACAAACGACATATCATTTACGACCAACAACACATCATGAGAAATATTCTGATGTAAACCCCATGTTGCTATGATTTTCCATTTCGAAGAAGAAACAATTACAAGATTTTCAAGATGGCTAAGATGGTAGTCATATTGGATATCAGGTTCACACCATTTTCACTTCGGCCCAATTAGACATTATAGCAACATTCTTGATGAATGCACAGTATCGATATGACTAATCGTCTAGGAGAAGTACCAATACAAGATTTTCAAGATGACTGTTGTGGTGTCCATATCGGATGCCTGAGCTACACCGTCTGGAATTTGAACCAACCAGCCATCATTAGAAGTCATATAATAAAAACCTCATATTGATTCGACTATCCAGGAGAAGTAGGAATAACAAGAATTTCAAGGTGGCCGCAATGGTGGTCATACTGGATTTGCAAGCAGCATTATTTTCATGTAGGACCAATCTCGATAGCATAAGAATTCTCCTGGTTAAACCCACATGGCAGTATTACTTTTTATTCAAGAGAGTATGGATAACAAGATTTTTAAAAATGACCGCTATTGTGGCCATATTGGAAATCAGATAGCCACCATTTTCCTTTAAGATCAACTAAACATCAAAAGAGGCCTTGTTGATAGCCCCATGCCAATATGATTTTCCATTCAGGAAGAGTTGTAATAACAAGATTTTTAGATTGGGGCCACGCATGACCATCTGTGCTGGCCATATTGGACATCCGAACATCAGCATTTTTCAATTGGAACCAGCTAGGCAATGGGATGGATATGTGCATAAAGATCGATGGGAGTCCTCCAAGTAGTTTAAGACATGTAGCAATTGCAAACTTGTGCTAGCGGTCGGACGACGATGAATGACAGACCATTCCTTAGGTTTTTCGGTATATGACCAGTGGAGCTAATAATTAACTAAAAGGATGAAGACGATATATGCACAGAACTGGTTTAAACTGACTGAATACCGTCTGAGATACTATAAAATCTGGCACTATGCAAACAATGGATGGAAGCGTTTGGAGGGCGAAATAAAAATATTTTCAACCTACTTTACAAATGATACACTCATAGATGCAGTAGGTTGTCACGTATAGAAAACAACTTTCTTGAAGACTAAAGTAAATAACATTCACAACTTTGAACGGATAAAGAGAGATTTTTATGTTGTTGTTGTTGTTGTTGGGTTTAACGCCATTTTTCAGCACAAGATAGGCTATACATGGCGGCCAGTATAATTGGTGGAGGAAGAACCCTGAAAAACCCCGGGAAGAACCACCGACCCACGAGAAGCTATTGGCAGGCTTTCTCACGTACCCACGATAGCCGAGAGATTTTTATGTTTAAATAGATCAAAATTATCAAGAAATTAAAAACTCACTATAGAAATGGCGCTATTATAGAACTTGAAGATTAGACAAGATAAGAAAACATATGGCCAGCTAAAATTAAAACTTCGTAACAGTTGCAAAAATAATTATTTAATAGAAATACCACCCCACCCCAAAAAGTAGATTTAACAATAACAAAATAACTGTAAGCAAATGTATAATTAGGTCTATAAGAGTGTCTTACGATTTATATATCAACGATTTAAGCGACAAAATTAAAATGATAAACGACCAGACGTTGCCACGTCCTAAAAATGAACTTAGTACTAGAATGGGTAAGCCAACTACAACAACGAAAGCCTATCGAGGTTAATAAAGTGGTATGGTACAAAGTATTGACCAAGTATATGAGAGTGAAACAAGTACGAAAAGATTTTATTTAAATGGTAAAAGAAACGTTTACAATCGAAAGAGATACATTCAAAAATAAAAACTATTAAGTTGGAGAATTTAAACGATTAAAACAGAAACGGACGGAAACAAATAGAGACATCTAAAACCCAATGAAACAGAAATGGGTAGAAAGAGCTGTTCTGGATGTATGGTTCTTTGTGAGTTTCGCTTTCAACAAGATGAAAATAAGTGATGAAAAAGAGTGCCCATTTTAACAATAGAATTCTTTAAAGACGATTTGATATATTTGTTGCTTAAATAACTTTGATTTATTATCGTCATCTATTCAGCATGTAATTTTATTAAAACTTATAGCAGAAACTGGCCTTTTAGTTAAACAGTGTTTATCTTTGAACTATTACTTTCTATGCCTATACTGAGGATGCAAAACGATAGCAAACAACATAACCAATTTAGCATTCAACGGTAGACATTACTAAATACATGTATGGGTGACAGTGCAACAATACAGTTATGTCGTAAAAGATATCTATGAAAATGTTGTATTTATACTGGTGTTTTACTCAAAAAGATAAAAGTCTATGCAAAATGTTTTCACTGAAAATAATGTAGCGCATATCTTTATGAGAGATGAAATGGTTTCAAAGTTAAAACCAAAACAACAAAATATAACTTAACTGAGACTGGATTAGCTGTTCGATTACAATGTGGTAATCTGAACATAAATATCTTTTATCATAATGGAAACTTAATTCAGCCTTATTACACATATTATTATATATGTCGAGGTGCTAGGGATCTAATTAAATCATCTCCTGATGATTTAAAGTTTGTTTTATTAGACAATCATTAAACATTTCTAATTTTGAATTAGATGTTTAATAACCTGACATAGTTTCTTTTATCTTTTTAAGAACTAAACGCATATACACTGTAGCTAACTTTTAAAGCCATAAAATGTATGTGTTGGTACACCATTCAATTCATCTTTAAATAATTCTGGTATTTTATTTTGTCCATCTGCGGAACACCAAGTACAATAAAACTTTTTGTAGTCACTTGAGGCGTAAAATCAAATATTTTCCTTGACGTAATGTTTAAAGTTATATGGCTCCAAGTTGCTACATAACTAATCTGTATATGTCATTAACAGTTTCATTTTATCATTATACTGATTTCTGAACTTGTTATAATAGAAGATGTACATAAGTAACTTGTTGATTGTAAAGCCACTCTAAATTGGTTTCATTGATTTGGATTATTTAGTTTATTCATTAAACTTATTAATACATATATGTTTCTATGATTGTTCATGCAAATGAAATATCCTTCCGAAGTTTAAAGTATTTCTCGTCTTTAGTATATATTTTAATATTTGTTTCCTTTCCTAAATTTCCGTTTGTTTACCGATCACATATTTATTCATTAGCTTAACGAAACCCTTTCCAATGCTATTGGTTGCTTAATGTCTTAAAGGAATATTAAGTTCTTTGTATGATTTTAGCCATGGGGTTTGATCAAATATTGTTGCTGTATGTTTATTGTTTGGTTTCAATCCTACCTGAACATATAATTTCAAATTACGATAGTGGATATCATGCTTCTCTTTATATTTAAATATGGCTATTAATTTTGGCGTTAAAGTTTTTTTAAACCCTTTTTAACTACTTTCAGGGTTTTTTGTAATGTTGACAAATTAGACCCTTTAGGAAATACCTGTTCTGGTATTTAAAGATAAGGTTTAGAATAACCGTGCAAATGTTCTGGAACTTCTAAATCTACTTCTAAAATCAGCCAAAACTGTATTCGTCACTCCGAGACATTACATTTGCCTGTATGATTTTCAGTTGTCGATTGAATGCCTGTATACATTTTTGACAGCCATTAATTGGCACTTGGTCCAAAAATACATATTGTCCGCTTCTTTATACATAATAATGAATGACCTGGATATTGATTATCATAATATCATCTTTCGTTTTATTTTCATCATCGAGATAGTACTGATAATTAGATTTCCCGTATGTATTTGGTATCACGCTAATTTTTCCTCTAATTCCTCGTTTAATCAATTTGGACAATCTCAGTCGGTGGGTAGTTCTAATTATGGACTATGTTAAAATTAGTATCATGGGCTAATCCATTATGTGCTGGAACCATAGTGCCATTATTCATCCATACATTTTTACATACTTCAAAAATATCACACGGTATTAAAACGTATTGCTTGACGTAGTTGCTCATAAAGATCACCAAGAGTTTTTAATTTAATTAGTTTCAACACATTTTTAACATACCTGTAATCTTCATATGTCGTACCTGATCCTAACAGACTGGAATACAATTAATCGATGGGTAGTAAACTTTTTAAAGTCAACCGTGTTCAAGTATCTTTTCTAAGATATTTTGGTTCCATGTACAAATGTGTTTATGTTTTTGTGACTTCATCATTGGTGACCTTTGTTTCGCAAGTTCTTCTGTTGATTGACCCGAGCACAAATAACTACGTAGCAAACATTTTCTTTTGCTTTACTAAAACTTCTGTACGTTTTTCTTGTTATTTAACTGTTTTCAAATGCTTACCAACAAAGCGTATTGTTTCGTCATTATTTGGTATTATTACTTCTTGATCCAGATGTTTTGTTAGTTCAGCTGGCGGTAAAGCCAAGCTTATGGTATGACCCTGCGTCCGTATTGCATTGTGTCGTACAGTGTCTGCCTGTCGTTAGTCGTGCGTCCTCTGTCTGTCAACAACTGACCGTTGCGAATCTGGATTACGATTTTTTAATCCCATTTCAGTCTAACAATGAATATGGATTTGCATCATGAAAATCTCAGACCAGTTCAGTAATGAACAATATCCATCCATATTAATGAGGTGATCTTGCATCTAATTCAAAAACATTGCTCCCATTTCTCTGATGCAATTTTAGTCCACCTTGGAATGTATGTTTATATCATTAAGATCTCGGATAATTTAGGTTATGAGCGAGATCCACACATACTAATCGTGCATCATTTGATTGGCTCAGTTATTTACCACTAGATTTTCCATTCGATTTTGATGAAATTAGGAATATAT
>JAECUM010056659.1:0-20245 GCA_016617855.1 Megalonaias nervosa | reverse complement strand
ATGTTCAGACAATAAAGTATGCTAGGCAAATTAGAACCATTGCAAATAATTGTGCTGAATTATTGGCACATTTTAGTAAAAGAAAGGTATCGAATGAATTCATGCTTGAAAATTATCTTAGGAATGTTTTGGGCATGAATGAGTCATCTCAGTTTTCTTGTCCACTATGATGTGGAGATGATGTAATTTTGCAAACAAGCTAACTGCCATATTCTTCTAGGTGACTTTATGTTCGATTATTGGCAGAAAGGCCAGAACCCATTACGATTACATTTTATGTAGAGCTTAGTAACTATATTACAATAATAGCAGCAGCAACAATATCAATAATACTTAGTACTGATGCTAATACTACCTCCACACAACAGATAAAACAACAACAAATATTTCTTTTACTACTACTACTATTACTACGACAACTACTACTACTACTCCGACAACAACAACAACAACAACAACAACAACAACTACTACTACTACTAATAATAATAATAATAATAATAACAATACAATAATAAATACAGCAACATAAAAGCAAAACAGTTATGTACGGGGTTTTTACGTGTCATCAAAGTTTGTGCATAGCTTTTGACGTAAATGATTGTTACGTTTATACAGAACAATAATACATTATGTAAACCTCTGATACAACAGTTTATGGAGATAAATTATGTTTTCAAATACAGTGAAAGCAGTATTAGACTCAAGATTATGTTTATAATAAAGAGATAATTACACAGCAATAGGTACAGTTAGAATTGCTATTGCACTTATGCATATTGTGTTGAAAACCCTGTATTACACTCAACGTCACGTCCGGTACAGGTTTCTCAAACCAACAGAGACTTGTAGAATAAAAATTCCTAATGTACAGATCACTGTTTAACAACATGTATACATCAGCTTATTATGTATTATCGAAGAAATAATGGAATAAAATCTAGGAATTAGTTCTTTTATAACCACTTTGATGAAAAAATAAACCAACTTCACTCATGTCAACAATAGCTATGGATGTGCAAACATTTCTGTCATTAGTACCTGTCATTAGGTCTACAATATATTGCCTGTTACGATGACCTGATTTATCGATCAACTAATTGAAGGTCAGGGATCAATTCTGGTTACTACATGGAAATGACATTTACTACTAGTCACACCGTGCTAACTGTAAACTTTAACCCCTGACATGTGCACAGGGTCATGCCAGTATGCCGACCGGAAGCAACGGTACTATGTAACGACAAGGGTAATGATAAATCACACAGCTATTTCATAATTAAGAATATTTTGACCAGTCCTCTTCGGTTAGCAGACCCTTTATGATACATATTTTGAGCAATGTTGTGCAAATATGCTTTTATAGATTGATTGAGTTTACACTTCAACATAAGCCTATCCAAGGGGAATCTGGGCCATGAATAAATAACATAGTTGCGTCATATCCAACATTGACTTTAACAATCATCTTTTCTTTGGCGTTGACACCATTTAATTTTTTTAAAATAAAAGTTCCAGCATATAGAAACACTCTTTCCTTTCTTTATTAGATCGACTCAAAATAATTTATGAATTGATGGTTTCTTGCATACCATAACACTGATAATACGGATCTTGCTGTAATATTTGTCTTTATTTCACGCACAAACGACAAGATCGTATTTGACATTAAATGCAACTAACAAAAAGTGGAGGGAAAGTTTAGTAAACCACACATTAGATATCCGATTAACCCTCTATTAAATAGCCTATGATAATAATAATAATAATAATAATAATAATAATAATAATAATAATTCATTATATATAGGAAACAAATCAGTGGGTGAATAATCTTATCTCCCTCAAGGTTTTGCTTAATAAACACAGCTAAAACAAAAACAAACAAGAAACATAATTTCATATATATATATATATATATATATATATATATATATAGTATAGTATATATATATATATATATATATATATATATATATATATATATATATATATATATATATATATATATATATTTACACTCTATATCGGTCAATATTTATCTTTTACTCCATTTACACACTACATCGGTTAATATTTTGAAAGTTCATAATATGGTGTATGAAATAATACAAAACCGCAATTGATGAGTCTGCATCTTTTTAGCCGGGGATAGAAATCGTCTGATATGATGCGTGAACACGGCTCCGCCCAATAGCCTCAAAATACGCCGAATCAAGCTAGTTCTTTTGGGAACAAAGCTCTAATGTAGCTTGATTTATGTTGAATCATAACATTATTTTCTCTTCTTCATTCTCGGTGTCCTATCTCATTACTTTTGCTGGGTTTCTATAGCCATACATGTTATCTATAGCGGCTTCATTGTTATTTTATTAAGTCTACATCATGAACTTATATCTTCATGGGTTAGCTGTAAAGTAGACTATTTCAGTTAGATGTATTCCATACATCCACAGAATGGAATTCATCATCATACAGATCTACATCTATATCGAATGATTTGCAAATACGACGAAAGCAAAGAACTTCCAACTAATTCTTTCCTGGCGGGCCGTTTGTAATAACCACTCACACGACGATAATTAACACAATGTAGCTAAGTACTGTTTGCTAATTATTATTTTAAATGGGTAAGAGTACTAGATCAGAGTTTATAACGTTGAAGATTGTTTTATATAATATTAGAATCCACTTTATCAAAACAAGCTTCCAATGAATTTTTCCTTATAAATTAGTTTCAGTTTTGATCTTAAAGAAAGGTCAATCCAATATGACAAGTGTGAGTATTTCTGTCTGATTTAGGCGCGCGAAGAAAAAGATTTTATCTCTTTTAGGAATATACGTTTAACAAATTTGAGAACTTCAGTTTTACAATGGATATTGGACAGGACTATAGTCATTTCGATCCTGTGTGATGCACGTTTGAAACATGCATTGAGCAATACTGGTTTATATAATGTGAACTACGGTAGGAGTCAAACAAATAATAATATATCTCAGGAATTTCAGGAATTTGGCTATTTAGGTTTGATGATTTACTACATTCTAACTAATTTAGTAATCTTTAACTTTCTGAGACAGTATTAATCTGAATTTCTCTTTCAGTAGTCTCTCAAGCGTGTTAAGAGTTAATGTATTTATATTAGGTTTGCAAAAACAATTTATTAATCAGTTTCAATTGTCTTTGTTTCATTATTATAGCACAAGTATAGTGCACAAAGAAATTGAATGTTGTGTGGTGTAATATTTCTCAAATCCTTCCACGGGTAGATGAATTTTTTATTATTATTTATTTGGTTTTGTTGTTTTTTTTTTTTTTGTTTTGTTTTTTTTTTTTGTTTTTTTTTTTTTTTTTTTTTTTTTTTTTTTTTTTTTTGTCTGCCAATCATGCTGTTTCATGGTTCCAAGAATATACTGCTTCCAGTTTATTTCATATGGTATTATTTTAATTTCTGTCGTCCCTAATTTCACTTGGATAACTCACTGATTGGTTGATTCTTTGTATCACCAGCTGTTTTACATGCTTATTCAAAATATTTTATAGGATTGCATAAGGATTCATTAGGTCTGCATGATCTTTTTTTATGGTTATTATAAGGGTGTTGTGCGATGTATTGGAGGTTTCTAATTATATAGAAAGTATTGGTCACCTAGTCAATGGCATGGTACTTTGATTTGGTCGTTCTTCACTGACAAGAAGCAGCAGTGGAGTTCGGCAGCCCCCTGAGCGACAGAGCAGCTCTTTTTAGGATTCGCACTGCTCACCTCCATGGCATGAGAAAGGGGTTAGAAAAGGTGCCCTAAAATTTGCCTGCTCCATCCTTCCCTAGCCAGCTATCTGCGGATGGAGGGGACCCTACATCAGCGGTGGAAACACTACAAAGAAAAAGATGAAAATCGTTCTCACCCTCGGCGCATGGAACGTACGTACACTTTTGGACAGAAGTGATGCTGACAGACCTCAGAAAAAACTGCCTTGATTGGCAGGGAGATAGCCAGATATAACATCGATATTGCAGCGTTGAGAGAAACATGCCTTGCAGGAGAGGGCGAACTTTGTGAAAGGGACGCTGGCTACACCTTCTTTTGGAAGTGAGGAGCGACGTGAGGCTGGAGTAGGTTTTCCAGTGAAGACAGATTTTGTTTGCAAGCTAGCTAGACTTCCAAAGGGTGTGAATGACAGGCGTATGACCATGAAACTCCCACTGTGGAAGAAAGAATGTCCCGATCATCAGTGCCTACGCTCCAACCATGGCCAATCCAGATGAAACAAAGGACAAATTTTACGAAGACCTCCACTCTGTCATTACCTCTGTTCCCAAATCTGACAAGCTCATCATCCTTGGTGACCTTAATGCGAGAGGCAGCTCTGACAACATTTCCTGGGAAGGGGTTATTGGAAAGTATGGTGTCGGCCGCTGAAGCAGCAATGGTCTTCTGTTGCTTCAGACCTGTGCAAAGTATGAACTGCTCATCACCAACACAGTATTCCGCATCCCTACCTGCAACAGGACGACATGATGCATCCCCGATCTAAGCACTGGCATCTCACTGACTACGTGATAGTCAGGAAGAGGGATAGGCAGGATGTACCGGTGACCAAGTCCATGTGTGGTGCAGAATGTTGGACTGACCACCGCCTTGTAGTCTCCAAGCTAAACATCCGTATCCAACCTAAAAGACGCCCTCAAGGCAAGAAGATTCCAAAACGGCTGAACTTTGCCAAGCTGAAGAACTCGAACTCCAAATCGACCTTTGTCAGCACTCTAGAAAAACATCTTCAGTCCACCCCTCTGGACATCCAGAATGTGGAGGCAGCCTGGGCGACCCTTAGAGAGCTGGTCTACAACACCGCCACAGAGATCTTAGGGCCTTCCCCCAGAAAGCACCAGGACGAGAATTGCGAAAACATCATTCAGCTGTTGGATGAAAAACATCGCCTCCACAAAGCATACCTAAATGATCCAAAGTCCACTTCAAAGAAAGATGCCTTCAATAACATTCGCAGGACTGTTCAACAGAAACTGCGGCAGATGCAGGACTCCTGGCTGAGTAACAAACCTGATGAGATCCAAAGCCACGCTGTCAAGCATAATATGAAGAGTTTTATGATGCGCTGAATGAAGTCTATGGTCTATCATCATCAGGATCATCATCTCTCCCTAGTCGGATGGGAACACACTGATCACAGACAAATAGAAGATCCTCGAAAAGTGGACGTAGCACTTCAACTGTGTCCTGAACCGCCAAACATCCAACAATGATGAAGCAATTGATCGGCCGCCCCACGTGCCAGTCGATGAATCACTGGATGATCCACCAACCATGTTAGAGACCCAGAAAACAATACGTCTGCTCTCTAGTGGCAAGGCTCCTGGCTCAGACTTAATCTCAGCGGAGATATGTAAAGGAAGGCGGTGCAGCTCTGACTGAAAAGCCCCATCAGTTTTTTCATCTCATGTTGCAAAAAGAGACGATCCAACGTGAATTCAAAGATGCTACTATTATACACCTGTATAAGCGCAAAGGAAATATTCAGGCTTGTGACAACTACCGAGGTAACGCTTTGCTCTCCCTCGCTGGCAAGATATTCGCCAGAATTCTCCTCAACCGTCTCACATCACACCTTGACCATGGACACCTACCAGAAAGCCAGCATGGATTCCGAAAGGAGCGTGGAACTATCGACCTGGTGTTCGCTGCTAGGCAGTTGCAAGAGAAAAGCCAAGAGCAAAATATTGACCTTTTCTCTACTATGTCGACCTGACCAAGACCTTCGACACTGTTAGCAGAGAGGGCCTGTGGAAGACCATGGCCAAGTAAGGATGCCCAAGGATGCCCAAGGAAATTTATCACCATGGTGCAGAAATTCCACGATAGTATGGAAGCTAGAGTCCAGAACAATGGTAAGATATCAGATCAGGGCTGTGTACTGGCGCCAACATTTTTCAGTCTCATGTTCTCAGCTATGCTCACTGATGCTTTCAGAGATGGTGACTTGGGAATCAGCATCAGATGCATAAATAGATGGCAAACTGTTCAACCACAGGAGGCTCCAAGCAAAAACTAAGGTCACAACAGATATCATCAGAGACGTTCTATATGCTGATGACTGCGCCCTCAACGCTGGCTCTGAAGCTGGCATGCAAAGCAACGTCGACAAGTTCGATGGCGAGCTTGAACAAGGAAAATGCAACAAAGGGGGCCAGAGAAAACGATAAAAGACACCCTGAAGACGTCACTGAAAAACTTTGGCATTAGCTATGACACGTGGGAGCAGACTGCCAATGACAGGGTCGTGTTTCTCTCTTCCATTACTAAAGGTGCTGCAACTTGCGAGGCCAACAGGACAGCCGCGGCAGAACAACGGAGGCAGGCCAGGAAATCCCAAGCCAGTAACCCCACGATCAGCGTTGCTACCATCCCATGTCCACAATGCAACAGAACATTCAGGGCGCACATCGGCCTCATCGGCCACCTACGTACTCACAGACCTTTTGTTCCTGATAAAACACTGGATGACTAAAGTGGTCCTCATCGACTTGATGGGTGAACTACTACTTTGATTTCAGTAATGAATGCAGGATATAAAGAATATAGTACTCAATGGTGGATCAGAGCTCTGAAAATACACTCTGACTGTCCCATAAGTTGACTAGGTTCATACGATGATATATTTGGTTTCGTTCTGTTTGGTGTATTACCGAACAGCAAAACGCTCATGTCATTTGGTACCTAGGTAGCTTGTGTAAGTGCCATGTGCAAGAGAACACGTCACTGTAGCCGACCCGGGCTGAGCTGATGATAAGATTCGAGCCCGCGTCCTTTCAGTTCCGAGTCTAGCACGTTAATCACAGTACCACCGCGGCTATATAGTGAACGGTGATAGCAAGCATAGTTTCAACACACTGCTAGGTTAATGTTAATCTTGAGAATATGTTTGCTAATATCCTCGAAGACTGTCTACCTTTAATATTTTTTTTTTCTTTCTTTTAAAAATTCCCATCAATCCGTCTGTGTAGACAGCTGCATATATGTAAAGTTATTTACTGTTTAAATTGATAAAGATTTGTCTCGAATTGGAAAGAGAGAAGCAAAGATGAGTACATAAATAACAATTTTCCACAATGTCCCTTTATTTCACCGCACCCACCCCCACCCCTTGCTAGTATCATATTTTTTTTAAAATCCAGCTGTTTTGTTTTATTTTGGGATAATAAACGAGATGTGCAATATTACTCCACGAATGATACCGTTCTGAACAAAACAAATTTGTGTAACCTTAATAGTGAAATATATTTTTCCTGTAGCTAAAATGGAATCTAATATCTGATGTCAATCAGACTATTGAACATGCCGTTGATTTTACAAAAAAAAAGGAACAACGCCGGCTTTAGGGGATAATCGTGCTTTCTGGCAACGGCTTCACACACTTATTATTGGCTTCATGAACATATCTAGCCAAAGTGACTACGGTTCTTTACAAGAGTTCATCTAGCAATTGAATACATTTAAGTACATATTAAAACAATTTCAGTGGAATTAATTAGTCCTTTTGAGAGCATTATCATTATTATTATTAAAATGACAGTTTCTGCCAGAGTGATATCTTATGGATTACACTGCAGAAGCGCTTGCATAAGAACAAAGTTCGTTCAGTAGAAGACCATATTTGTTTGATCAGTTCTATGGAAATCAAAGACGTTCGAAGTGCAAGTTCGTAATCCCTGCCCAATATCGAAAATAAATCAAACAGCTGTCTGTATTAGAATAATAAACGAATGTTATGCAGGTATATTACGGAGATGATCATGAATGAGGCAACCAATATATTATGATCTGGCATTAAACGACAAGGTAAAATTGGATGGTTTTATGCAAAATAATATATATGTTGTCCGGCGATGTAACCTATTGATCCCTGAAAATAGTTTATGCATTATTATAATATGCCAACTCCATAGGACATTTGACGAATGATATAAGGGCATGGTACATTTCGTTTTTCCTTGCCGGCATCTTATCTCATTTTCAAAAATTCAAAGGTACAAGGAGTGTTGGATCAAATACAAACATAGAATACCGACAGAGTTTGTACAAGCAACATACCATATTAAAATTCTTAGATTTCATTAGGGGACTCAAATATTACCGTAACTATGAGAATCATAAGATTTTCTATTGTTTACGGCTTTCCTTTTTCCATCTAACTACACATGTGTGTTAATCAGTAAACATTTCCTTATGCCGAACACATTCGTGAGAGTGGCAAAAGTTATCGAAATAGTGAACAAGAAAATACTTAGCCAGTTTTCTATAAAATAAAGCGTTATTCTAAAGAGTAATTTAAACATGGGGTAGAGATAGGAAATCGAAATTCAGAGCTCGTGGCATAATTTGCTGCACTTTTAGATCCTAAAATACCCCGACACAAAACTTGCTTCATTTACCATGAATCTACAAATTAGCTCACCGAGCAAATATCGTAGTTATATAACAATTAATGTGAATTTCAGAATTAATTTGATTTCTGCAACCCAAGGAAAAACAAATTGCGAAATGCGATGATGAACAGCATGTACATTCCAAACAACAACTGTAGCAGCAGCAACAACAGCAATAATAATAATAATAATAATAATAATATCACGTTTCCAATATTATGAACGAGATAATAAGGTAATATGCGTGTGCGTGTATATATATATATATATATATATATATATATATATATATATATATATATATATATATATATATATATATATATATGATAAACACAAATTTAGGGAAAGAAAGAAAATATAACTTATCATTTACCGTAGCCAATGAAAAGACTTGCACACAAACTACTCTGGACCTGGAATTTCTTCAGTATGATTAAATGAAAATTATTGATTATAGCAATGTTATATCTTTGAAGATGAGTACGTGACATTTCCCATACGACTGACCATTTTGGCAATATACTTTGACTTTAGGAATTTGTGATAAACAACTCATTAGAAATTCCAAAAATGGGTTTCCAGATCATTTCTCGTTTTTGGAGTTAAATTGCAACATATTGCAGTCTAGACTCTTCACCAAGCAACAAAAACAAAATGAAACAGGATGTGTACAGTATGAACGATTTGCCAAGCCCCTAACTTTCTTACCACAATATATTATATTAACTTCTGTAGTGAGGGTCTCTACAGTTGCAATAATACCAATTAAAATAATTAATATATTCGATGCTATTTAAATTTATTTCTTTTCAGCAACTTTACATGTTTCCAAAAGTGATACAAAAATCAATGCAATGCTACTTTTAATTAAAATGGCAGGTCAGGTGTTCTAGTTCGATATGAATACCGGCCTACACCGTGGCAGACAACGCCCGTTTGTTAAGGGAAGTCATTCATTTGTTTTTCTTGCATAAACCGTATAAGAAATTCATCGGTTGTATGGTTCATTCAATCCAGCAGAGAAAAGTCATTTGATGGTTGCTTGGTTTGGTTTTGTTTTTTGTTTTTGTTTGGATGGTTTGTTTTTGTTTTGTTTTGTTTTCTTGTTTTTTCGTTTTCGCTATCTATCATATTTTTTATCTAAAGCTATATATTTGTCAACTGGTAGCAGGCGACAGCAAATAATCTAATTGCCACAAAATATGTTTACATCGATAAAAAAGTGTTAACATCAATAGAAAAATGTACACAATGGCGCCTACATTATCAGTGGCGTCATTAGTAATCTACAATCGAACACAAAAGTGACAGTTACTAAAATAACAAAGAAAGCAAAGCATGTATTTATGAATAAATATGAACAGCAGAATCAGATGGGTTGTTTAGATTTTGGAGATAGACCAGATCATTCTATATCCCATGAGTTTACTCATTTTACCCTGATCGTTACACTCGAGTGCATGCTCTTTGGGGCGATAGAAAATAATTCTAACGCAAGCGTGAAAGATTTTGCGATGCAAAATTGGCTAGTGTAAAATAATGGAGCTGTTATTAAATGTTTCGGAATACAAAATATTATTTATTGGAAATACAATTACTATACCCTTTATAAATGTAAACGACAAAAACGGCGACATCGTCAGAACACTGACTAGAAAGCCAATTCCGTCTTTGCGTATATGGTGCAATTGTCGCAAATTACATTTCTTAAAGGATGCTGTTCGCAAACATACTGGATATTACTCGCTAGCATGAATGACGTTCTGTGCAGCAAAAAAAAAAAATAAATAAAAGCAGTAGCATGTTTACTGTACCCATTGGTGGCATAAAGCATTTGCAAGACAAAATCTGCTGTCAGTCAGCCCATATCATTATTAGTGATTGTGACTATATTTTATATGTGGATATGTATTTTCTGTACTACTAAACGTACTATTACAGGGGTAGGATTATTAATCGCCACTATACTCTGTAATATATTGTGTCAGTATTATTTACTTTGTACAGCTATATTTTCTCTGTGTCTTATATTGACAGTGGCAGATATTGTGAACAGATACTATCTTAAACAATTATCGTCACATAATGGCGAAAAATGACATAGTGAGAGGCATATGTTTAGAAGAATTTATACATATATCCAATTCTGTAATGAGATTAACAGCACCATGGATTGTTTTAAATGATACAGAAACGATTAAAACGTTGTTTGGTTTAAATGTGTTGTACAGATTGTTCAAGGAAGCTCAACAGATGTTGCATGATTTTCCAATACCTATCTGGATCCTCTTGATAAATTAATCAACTTAGGAATTTTCTTGGAAAACCAAGGATGTAAAAGTTCTTATATAATATTGTGCCAGAAAATGAAGTCTCTGCCGTCGACTTGACCACCCATGGAATGAGTGAATCTTTAATGATGCAAATAATGGGTATAGTAGCAATAGCGAATATCATCAACGATAAATTAAAACAATGATTTTAGAATTATTAACTAGCAATAGCAAACACTCACCGATCTTGCATAAAATACTGTAAATTACATTTGCTCGCGTTACGTGTTGGTCTAGCAGCATGACCGTGCATGTGGTGTTGAAGTTACGTCGCCTAATCAGATTTGCCGGAATTACGGACCTGTTCGCGGAAATTATTGTACGCACCGGCAAAGACTCACCAAACTTATGAAAATTTGTAGCAGTATTCGACAGTGTCAACGATGTTGTGATAAAATATACAGAAATCAATGAAATAATAGCCAGGATTGACGCGATTGCAGGTTCTGAACCTGGTAAAGTAGAAATACATAAACAAATTTTATTGACAACATTTTTAATTAGACAATGTTTTGTCCCTAATATACCAGCATGCTTATGGACAATCAGTTGAGGAATCTCGCGCCAGGCCGTGGGATTTAAAAACGACGATATATGCGAAAAATCAGAATACTTGAGTTATTATGTCTCATGAATGTACTACAACCTGTTGCCCCGGATAAACCATGGCCGATTGTAGAGTCGGCAAGTTTAGCAGTACAATAACTAAACAATCCCTGCCTGGGTAATATACAAATGGCATGAGTAAACGAAATGTAGATTTATTTACGTTATTATATATCACAGTCGAACTGCTTCTGATTATAAGATAGCTTTGTGAAATGGCACTACAAATAAGTATCACAATTTCTCCAAGAACCAAGCGGATAGACATTGCTCTTATAGCTGAGCAAGAACAAACCCGCCGTATATTGCAGGTGCTATTGCCGCTGAAATATATGCCAACGCAGTATCAGAATAGACCCTTGACATATATGTGCAAATTCAACTGCACACTTCCACTACCATATCATCCCGCGGATAGAGTTACAAACCAACAACAAAATATGTTTAGCCGCGGTCGGAAATAAACGGGAGAAATGATGACAATGTTTAGAATGGGCGTTGTCCACGAGGCCTTCCGCGCGCGACGAAATGGATGGGCAGCAAAAGTAACACAATTATCTGAATGAATTCTTTTCTGGTGGTATAGAATATCCGGAGTAAGTTACTAAGGCTTTACTTGAAACGTTTAAAGAACCCAACGCTAATATCGCTGTTAATATGCTCGCTTGGGATAACGGTTTTCATATCATTCAAAAATCACCATATTTACGAAACAAAACGTTACATGGGCGGAACCAGATTGATCTATTGCTGCTGAACGACATGAGTGGTTCAGATCCGCGGTATCATCACGTGAAGGTAAGGAATCTTTACCGGTTGCTTAACCAACGCAACAAACACCACATTCAAACAATTCCATGCAGACGTTGCATTCATGTTTTTTGCGCACAAAAGAGGCTTGACGAACATGGCTTTTACTGCGGTAGAATTAGCGGGAAATCACAGTGTCCAATTATGCTACAATCAGGGCCCTGAAATAACGTTCTGAAAATTACAGCGGTGCGGCATGACATGAAAGTTTTCTATATAATGTATGCAAGCTATAAATGCTTGAACATTCCGTTGAAGGCTCTGGCTTCCCTAACCCGACGCTCAGTCGAAGACAAAGCATGTTATTGAGCAAGTTTCGTGTCACATATCCAGGAAATATCCCCCACCTTCAATACAGCTAATCACTACCTACAGAACAATGACTGTACCCAATTGTGAATGTCACACTATCAATGGCAAATCATTGAGATGTTTGGTCTTTGCGTATACAACGATTCCAACTAATGCTCAGGTTTCGCAAGAGCGCATAGACGACAAGACTCCCTGTATTCAAATGAATACGGATCTGCGCACAAACACTGCGATCTAGTTTGTAAAGATTTCTTTAAACTCATGAATATTGCGGTGTTCAGAAAATCAAAGGAGATATCTAAGAACAGTATCTGCTTCGACTTTGACCGTGATAGTGAACAAGACTAACTTCGCAGACTTGTTGCTGATCGAGCACTACAGCAGACAAACTATGTGACATTGAACTCGTAGCCGTCTACAGCAACAATGCCAAGATGAAGCTGGCAGTACCAATTTATGTTGGCGCGCTTGCTTTGGACTTATCAAAGCTCTTCATGTATGAAATTCCCGAGGAAACACGAATTGTATGTACCCGACTGGGGGAGGGGGGGGGGCCGCATACCATATTACGCCAGACAATGTCTTGATTACTTCAAACAATCAAATCAATGTAACATGTCAATACCTCAGTGGTAGTTATGAAAGCGTACCATCTGCAAATTTACCTACTCAAGGTTACTTACTGTTTTAATTTCCACTAACTTTGGAGCCGGGTTATTTCATATCGATTGTTTCCATGCATGCTCCATGTCACTATTCCCGGTCGAAACGTCTTCATTTTACTCTTGTGAACCACGACAGGGGTTTATCAAAAACTGTGTTCACGATGCTGATGCTACAACTATTATCAACAGCTCTCAGAGAAACCTTTATGTAGCCAAATTCAAGACATATTAACCAAAGAAGGAGACCACAGCATTAAATTATCAACCCTGATTGACGTGTTTTCCATTCTCTTGAAAATGGTTTTAATGACCTTAACCTCACATCTTAAAGGTTCGTGAGTGTAGAACATACTAGTTTATCTAAACCGGAATTAAAGGCTTCTTGGGTACAATGATATTACTTATAAATATTGAGGGCATTATGGTTTGATATCACTCACTCTCGCATTAACAATCGTACGATTTTATTTCAAAACATTTTCCATTGCAATACCAGTATCAGTAGTCGCTTGAGATTAAATTTAGTTTAAAGGGCTCAACGTTTCTCCGGAAAGGTATATAACTGTGTTTGGAGTTTGTATGTAAGATTAAATGTATCATTACACATAAATGATGGATTTTGATCGCTGTGAGGAGGTTGCGAAATATGCAGACGAAGGTTTTGATCGTTTGACTAGTGTGGCCAAAACTGGAATTGATTCTGTTCCACTTGTCGATGCATACCTGCGTGAAAACGGTGTTAAAAAAAAAAAAACTCTCTTATACACTGAAATATAATTGTGTTAGCGGACAAGTAGAAATCAACAGTTGAGACCATCCTGACGTACAAATACCAGTTCGAAGATATCTTTGTGTTACAGCATTAACATGCTAGAAGAACAATCCGCCGCAGCCGGATGTGAAAATATTCATGGATTCTCTCTACAACGATGAAGTGAAGTTCATCGACAAATCCACTTCAAATTTTGTTACGATAACATTCACGAATACCTGTTTATTCAGAACCTCAGACGACAGCGCAACGTATTTTCAGTGCGATTGATAGACTCTCCTCGGTGGATATTGAGGATAAACAAGATACATGGCTGAGTTTGAAATACTGTTAGAGGAAATGGAAAACCACCGTTGAGGTTGTACTCAGAAACGAAACCTAGGCGTTAGTGACCTAAAACAGGTAATTGATTTACAGGCAGAGAATGTTAGACACCAGAACTTGTTTTACAAATTCGCTTACGCTATCAATGTGTAAAATTTAACCGCTAATGACTTTTTGGTTACAAAACTCATTCATGCGAACGAATAGTATCCAGTATGTTTGCGAGGGGTGTTTGTTTAGAAATGTGATGGCGACAACAATGTACACTATATAAACAATGACAGAATCGGTTGTTTCGCCAGTGGCAGCGTTTTATGTTGCCGCAGCTTTTGTCACTTATGTTTCTATGGGATGCAGTAAATGGATTTCTAAAAATTTAGTAACAGTTACATTTTTTGCACTTGCCGAATTTGCGAAGCAAACTCTTTCACTCTAGAGTTAGCATTAGAGTTAGTTTTTATTGCTCTGTGCGCATTTAATTGACTGTGACGATCAGGATAAAAGTAACAAAATCTTGGAATATAGAAGGAGTCGACCTATTTCAGCTACAGAAATCTTAATAATTATTAACAGCACTGCTTGTAGCATTTCAGGACATGTCAGCTGTGCAACACACCATAGAAATGGGTAATATTTTATTAAGAATATCTTTCTGATTTAAGTCAACCTCATGGGGAACTATTTGGGGTCTGAGGACTGTCAGACCCACATGTTGTCGGAAATCTGCGTCCAACGCCTCTTTTGGCATGCCGCACTTCCTTCTGCAAGTCTAATCAATCTCCACTAAAAATATGCGTCTGAAAGCTGTTATGCATTGTGTAATGTTGGTATTTAAAAAGGTGCAAACATTTCACCAGATGGCATTAAGAAAAGAAAGCTAAACTAACTGTATAAAACATTTTCAAAGCATCGATAAATTAATTACATTGAGAGTAATTTATATCTAACAATAAGTTTCAAGTATAAAAATAATAATAAATGCAATTTTTTAGATATTTAAAAAACGTTTAAATATCGAAACCTTTTCTCTGTAGGCTTTCGCACTAAATAATGACTGATAACTGTTATGGTCCAGGAGTTTTGTTTCATGTATTCAGTTGTGGTTAGGAAAGAAAGTAGCAAATTCACGATACCCATAGTGATGGAACCAGCACCATGTTTAATCATACACTTGCACAGTACCCCAAAGCCAACCGCATTTAGTGTTGGCCCTATAATAGGAAATTACAGTTTCATGGAAGCCTTACCTCTCTTTGCAGTAGAATTGATTTCTGTAATAATGGTCCGAGTAAAATCTTTGAGGAACTAGATCCCACTATGATGGTATAATTTAATTATTGTGACTTTTGCCCGGTAAATTGTCATCTCCTGGCTAAAGTTTTCGAGGATCAACTAACATTATATGGATCATCCGAGCTAATTCAGTATATGCATCTTGTTCCCAATACCCGGCCAGACCTGAAAAGAGACAACCTTTATTTCGATAATCTTATATATTACTATCATGCAAACAATTGAAGTGAAAGTGCTATATACTGACATTTCACAATGAAATTAAATGTGAAATACTATGAAACATAATTTGGCATGGTGATACTCAGAAATGTGAAACAGTGAAAATTGTGTTATAGTGGCTATGCATTCTCAAATACAATTGGTTTCGATAGAATAATGCTTGATAATAGTAGGCAGAGTTAATAGTTTAATACAAATAATACTATCATACAGGTTAGAGAATATAGGTTCGTGTGTGCAGGCAAGGCGATGGGTGCCGTTTACCCGCGGACCTGGGTTCGAATCTCCATAGAGTACGAATTAAAATTTATCTAACCTGTATGATAGCATTATTTGTATTAAAATATTAATTCTGCCTACTATTATCAAGCATTCATCTATAGAATCCAGGGATAGCACTCTCCGTTCTGTTTGGTGTATATTTATAATTCTCTATAATTAAATCGATATACCTTGATTTCTTTCATAGGAATCCGGAATGACTGTGTAGATAAATGAGAATTAAATACTAGGTCGACATGCAAGTGTGTCTTCTACATATGAGTGCATATAATACCGATTGAGTAGCATCATTTTTTGGTGTCTCTTTATTAAAAACATGTCATACTTTATGTATATTGATGTATAATGTGATAACTATTTATGAACGATTACTTTGTCACCAACTTGACATTTCACTGCATACCATTCTTCGCACTAGATATTAGGTGAGTGTTTTTATTTTAGTCTGACAGTTCTCTATTGAGACAAACCGATATTATTGCCACCATGTACATAAAAGGTAATTACTACATGCTAAAAATAAAATAATTTGCATATACTTCTTTAAACATAAAACTCCTGATATGAGAACATCGATCTTGCTTATTTTGTGTCATGCTAAATTGTGTGCTCGTATGAAATATTGCAATGTATTTAGAGAATTTAAACAGGACATGAATTTTAAATGCGAAGCGCAAAAACTTTGGGAAAAGAAATATTCTTTGCTTAACACTGGCTATTTAACCAAATGTCTTAAAACAAATTCTAGACTAACTTTGATCTTTCAACGGAACTTGAAAATAGGCATAACAATTCTTAACATATTGACCGGTTTACGGTTATTCCTGCATTTAATGCTTAATTTTAAGTTGTCGCTGACACAAGCTTGAACTTCCCCCTTACTTCTACGCAGATTAACGTTATTACATCAACTTGTAATATCAAGATCCACCTTCATAAACAAATAAATAATTATCAATTCTTTCTACCAAGTGATAATGGGGCTAGAAAGAGCACATTCATGTTATTTATTTATTTTGTTGGGGGGTAGGTTGGGATTATTTTGTTTTCTTTCTCTGTATCTAGTCAGCATTTTGTTTACATGTATTTTACATATAAAAAGCTTTTTCAAAGCTCCGCTAAAGATCATTTTTTATTTGAAATGTGAATGCCGATATATTCGAAACTTGTTGAAAATAATTTTACAAAACACTGGTAACTGTTCTAATGCCCTCTTATACCCCTAGGATGCTATTAAATTATATTCTGTTTTTTCCTCGAACACAAGATCATCAAGCAAAACCTGCGTACGTTGCCTCAAGTAAAGTGCTAGATTGTGTTTTGTTTTTTGTTGAAAATTATATGGTGGAACCCACATAACTGAAAACATTTTTTTATATCCAACAACTCAGTCCTACACCGTTAACACTGTTAGGCCTTTTTTGTGAACATACACTAGTAAAGCTTTTGTGTCATCTTCATTCCCGATATCGATTTATAACTAAACCTCATTCTAATCATTTTCATTGTTGTCATTGTAGTAGACAGATAACATATGTTGTAGGAATTCAAACACACACACATTGAGAAATATTGTCTTTCTTCTTTGTCAAGTCAGTTTTGACAGCATGACAGGAATAAAGGTTGTAAAAGACAAAAATATGATATCAGTGAAAGATAATCTATAAATTACCAAGATGTCCAATTTACATGGAAACGCCGTCTGTGCCGCAGTTAAAATACATCAGCCACCATGAATATCATTCCAAACACATTACGATATCACATATATATCTAAGTGGCCTGACATTATTACTTCCCAGCCACTTAGATTGGCCTGAACAACACATTACGAAATGGCAGCCACAGTAAAATATATTACGACTAAGCGGAAGCCATCAATGACATGACATAAAACTTTTGTCTTGGCAGTCACCATAAATGGCCGGAGCTACACATCATGAATTGGCAGTCACCATTAATGACATGACGTACAATTACGACTTCGCGGCCAACATACCATAGCTTGGCGACCACCATAAATGGCCTGACCTACACATTATGACTTTGCAGAGAACTCACTGCACGCACTTTGCGCGCGCAAGAGTTGATAAGCCAAACTCGGTTCTTTTGAAATAGTTGAAGCTACAAATAAACCACTCTTATAACGCTGTACGCGGCAACGAAACCCAAGTACATTTTTGTTCACATACAATGCTTTGACACTAAAGCGTCAATGCCACTGCAAAAAGTCGTATATGCCAAATCATCTTAATAATACTGACTCTTGTTCGACTCAGGTACTCCACATCTTTGAGTGCCATCAAACCTAGATAATATCGATGTTTTATCACATTATAAGCCATGTAATTTCTCCCTCGGACTTAGAAACTCGGCCATTTTTCACATGTATACAAATTAATCAGATGTCAACTGATTTCAGGCTAAAGCAGGAACACAATATTTGATGACGTCACCGTTGTAAACATAAGAAGCCAACAACACTCTAACATATAATTGATAATATTACCTTAACTTTAGTTATGTACAATTTTGTTATATATGCAGGCCGCTCAGAAAAGCACTTATATGTCGACCTCTCCTGTAAAGATTTGGTTGGTTGGTTGGTTGTAACGGCATTTTAAACGCATTAAGGGCTGTGTCATGCTGTAGAAATAGACGCTATGTGCCTTTCACAACGACACACCGAGGCAGCCGACCCAATCTGACTGGACAGTTATCAAAGACACTACCCAGGATTACTTCCATTTTGCTCGAATTGAGCCACAGCAGCCATCCTGAAAATTCAACACAAACAAGCAAACTATATAAAAGATCCATCGCATTGGCTTCAGCCATAAAATGTAAATCATATAAAACAATAATCACAGTAGTTAAAGTCACAATATGACAACCATCTGCATTATCATCTGCATTATCATCTGCATTATCATCAGCATTATCATCAGAAATAAAATCGATAGTACAACTACCACCACTACCGCTATCATCACTCACATAATTACTTCTATATCATTTGCTTGTTCTACTAATTCCTTTGGACAGCAAGATAAATCAATACAAAGAGAGATAGAGAATGAATGAATGAATGAATTAATTAATTAATTAATTAATTAATTAATTAATTAATTAATTAATTTATTTATTAATTAAATGAAATGAACGAATTAATGAATGAATAAATTAATGAATGAATGAATGAATGAACGAACTAGTAGTTCACATTTATTTAATAGAAACATGAAATCATAACTCTTGATTACAAACTCATACCCGAAGACGGATACTGATTTCAAACTCATACCCGAAGACGGATACTGATTTCAAACTCATACCCGAAGACGGATACTGAGGACAAGTATTTTGGCCAGTTATTTTGAGTTGATCAGATATTGTTCAATGTTCCTGTAATATTTGGAAGAGTGATACCAATAAAGAAGCGGAATTATATTTGTTTCGATAGGAGAGTATCGTGTTAGCTTCAATAGAAGAGTGTCGTATTTGTTTCTGTTTAAGTTTGGTTCACGGTGGGTCACTGAAGAGCAGCTGAATAAATTATATTGCGCTTTTATAACATTGTTCAACGTTGATTAAAATCTCAGCTCAGATTAGGTATACTTCTTGTCTGAAAGCTACAATAAGATAATTGCATTAAAGAGCTATTTTGAAACGAGCTAGTTATTTGGAAACCTAACATAAAGATGCCAACTTTAAAAATTAAAATTTTAGTTTATAGCAAAAGTTAAAGAGAAAAAGAAACTGAGTATGTATTGAAACTGAGACGTGCTATGAAAGTGAGACGACAGACGTATAATTTGTAATGACATTGCATTCTCGTGGTTACTATTATCAGCGTAGAAGGACTCAGACATATATGATGCAATACGTGATCAGGATTGGCAATGAATCATATAACTGTCTTATTACATCAACTTGAATGTTTACCGCAGACAAAGTATATTAGCAAACGTCATATTAATACATTATGATTTATCATCAACGAAGACAGGTAAACTTCAGTGACTTCACGTAAATGAGGCACTCAAAACATAGATCCATATTTTGTTGATTACCCTCTTCGAGTCTCTCATATAAGGTATAAATCATAGCATTTGATAATCACGCAGGATGGGCATAATGCACTCTTTATGCACTTCGATGATTATGAGAAATGACGCA
>JAECUM010056655.1:0-14588 GCA_016617855.1 Megalonaias nervosa | reverse complement strand
ATAGATAGATAGATGGATAGACAGATAGATAGATATATGTTCGTCACATATTTTGAGAAGTATCTATTTAATTTCAATTAAACCAACTGTATACGACTCTATGCTGAAGGCGGTACGTCAAAGCAGACATGCCACAAATGCAAAAATAAGATAAAACACAGATTGAAATTGCAGCTCGGAATAAAATTTAGAATCATTTAATATGTTAATTATATAACCTAAACAATATATGGGAAATCGCTGCTACAGTTAGTTTTGCGTAAAATAATACTGATATGTTTCTCTTTAAAATAATTGTTATTGAGCACTGACCTTTTCTTCTTTAAATGAACGATGAGCGTCAATATCATCGCGTTCAAATCTATTTTGGTGTAATAGCTTATAATGGACGAACAAAACCGTTATTTATTTATTTAAACTGTAGAACTTCAAATGGACTCGGATATTTACATAGCAAGCAGTCGTTGCAAATACTCCTTCCATCAAAGTCAAAGGATATAGTTTTAAACAACACCCAACCGTTAACCTATGCGACAAAAGAAGAGAACTAAAAAAGGGAAAAAGAGATAATGAAGGAACTAGAAAATACAGAGAGATAAACAACATGATCAGAAAAAGCATGAAAAAGGCAAAGGAATCCTGGATAGATAGATAATGCTGCAAAATCGAAGACAGTCTGAGAAGAAAAGACAGCAAAATGGCATATCAACTGGTGAAAGATCTCACAATCCATAAATAAGGGAAAACTACCTCTATCCAAGACAAATCAGGAAAATGCCTCACAGAAGATCAAGAGATCCTCAAGCGATGGACAGAATATTGCTCAGAATTGTACAATCATAAGACCCAAGGAGATCCAGCAGTACTAAATTGCAGTCAGGCAGAAGAAATTGATGACAACCCCATTCTTCTTGAAGAAGTAGAAATTGCAGTTAGGTCACTAAAGAAAGGAAAGTCAGCCGGCATTGACAACATACCAGCAGAGCTCATTCAAGCAGGAGGGGAAGAGATAGTCACAGTCCTAACAACAATCTGCAACAAAATATGGCAGACAGGAGAATGGCCCACCACATGGACACAATCCTTGGTCATCGTGCTCCCCAAGAAAGGAAACCTACAGCTACGCTAAAACTACAAAACCATCAGTCTGATCAGTCACCCGAGCAAAGTCACGCTGAAGATAATTGTTGCTGAAGAGCAGGCAGGCTTCCGATCAGGAAGGAGCACCACAGAACAAATCTTCAATCTCAGACTCCTTTGCGAGAAATACCTTCAGCATCAGCAGAATCTATACCATGTCTTTATAGATTTCTAAAAGGCCTTTGATAGGGTATGGCATGCAGTCTTATGGGCAATTATGAGGAAGTACAACATCAGCTCAAACCTGGTGCACGTTGTTAAGCACCTCTATGACAAAGCCACCAGTGCTGTCCTCATCAATGGCAGCAGAGGAGATTGGTTTCGAACAACAGTTGGAGTCAGAGAGGGATGTATACTGTCACCTACACTCTTCACCATTTTCTTGCTAAGGATCATGGAGGATGCCTTGCATGACCACAAGGGCACTGTCAACACCGGAGGAAGAACAATCACCAACCTTCGCTTCGCAGGTGATATTGATGGTTTAGCAGCAGATGAAAAAGAACTGGCTGACTTGGTTGAGCGCCTCGACACCACTTCCACAGCATACGGTATGGAGATTAGCGTCGAAAAAACCAAACTGATGACAAACCACACGAATGGCATTAGTGCAGAAATAAAGGTCAGTGGACAGAAGCTGGATAGTCACAAGCTTCAAGTACTTGGGATCAATTATCACAGATGAGGGCTCCAAACCAGAACTACTACTACTTTGCAGGATTACCCAGACAACAGCAGCAATAACAAGGTTGAAACCAATATGGAAAGATACCAACATTACTTTTGGTTTCAAAATAAGGCTGATGCGCTTGATTGTCATATCCATCTTTCTTGCGAAACATGGACGCTCACATCAGATCTACAAAGAGGGATTCAAACCGTAACACCTTGGGCATCTCATACATTGACCATGTAACCAACGAAGAAGTCCACAATAGGATCCAACGAGACATCGGATCCTGTGAAGACCTCTTGACCACTGTAAAAAAAAGCGCAAACTGAAGTGGTATGGTCATGTCTCTATATCATCTGGACTGGCAAAAAACAATCTTGCAAGGCACAATGCGAGGGTGCAGAAGAAGAGGCAGACAGAAAAAGAGGTGGGAAGACAACATTAAGGAGTGGACAGGCATGGGATTTGGAGATTCCCAAAGGGTAGTAGAGAACAGGGAAAGATGGAGAGAATTGGTTGTAAAGTCAACTGTGGTGCCCCAACAACCTCCTGGGTTAAGGGATTGATGATGATGATGATGAACCGTTAAGAACCTCGTTTCAACCAAATAAAAGCAAAGGTTATAGCAATATATTTTGTGGTAAGGTAGCCAGCGATACATTTTCCTGCAATTATTTACACCATCCCTTTAGATATTTCACCTCAAAGTTTCAACTAAAATCTCCACCCTAGTTTAGCGACTTTATAGAGATATTGATATGTAGGAATTCTTTAAAGACATCAAGGTGAATGTTGGTTAGAACAAGGAGACACTTATTTTGAGAGATTCTGATATTGCAGTTGTACTAGTTCTGGATCTGTAAACTCGGATCATAGATTCCCAAAGGCTGATACGAAACAGTAATGAGTAATTGGTTGTCAAATTCTCTATTTATATGCATAACCACTTGTCCTTCGTCGCAGTATAATGTTCTGGAATTCCCTAGATGTGATTCATTTCTAATTGGAAAATTCCATCAAATTGTAAACGAGTTTGTTTCTCGAATATTTTGAACACCGAGACCACCATCTTGATATAGAGATAGTCGTTGCTTTCAAAAATGTCTGGTAGAAATAGAAGGCATTAGGCAAAATTCGAAATGACTTCGTTATATATGTAAATGTTTTAAAAATATTTGAACATATTTGCAAAAACCCTTGTGGAATAACTGAAATAGAAACATGACAGTTTTATTTTTAATAAGGTGGTTCTAATAATTAGAAAGGTAACATATATTATTACAATGGAATAAAAATACTTTTTCAGATTGGTGTCTTCACAAATAAACGATAATGAAGGACATAACTATGAATGTAAAGGAAATTTTTCTATACAGCAGAAACACAAATCACCATAGCACAAATGGCTATGTTCCGGAGTAGACAAATCGACAGTAATAATGCCCAAAGAGTGTGTATTTGCAAAATTCATACACTTTCAACATCAGTTCTTAGTTCCATTTAACATGATCTTGAAATCTCATTATACCTGTGGAAGGCGGAATTTACTCACAATTAATATATTATCCTGAACAATGTAAACAGCCAACACATTTCTTAGGGGTTTTGTTTGTATGTTAAATCAATCCATAATAGATGTACTCCAAGCATTTACAGAGGAACAACTTGTATTGAAGTATTATACGATGCCACGGATAACCTTGCAAATTAGTTTATGAACAATTAATGACGACAAGCGATAAGGTATTTATTAAGTGCAGATGATAAACATTGTAATCCAGCAAAAGCTTTTATCGGCTAGAAATAGCACCAGCATATATCCGCATGTATACTTTGGCACACGGACACAACCGTTACAATAACAGGCTCTGACATACGCCTGATGATTTTAGATTAGAATTGGAGGTGGAAACATCATGATACCAAATCGATACGCAGAATCAAATTACGAATACTGGATAATGATCTTTAGGAAAAGTCTGTGTAATTCATAATGCCCAACTAATTACCTCTAAAGTTAGAAAATGTGTCAACACACGCCAGTAAATAATTTTTCTTTACAACGGGGAAACGTTAAAAAAATTTATGTGATAGAGAAATTTATGTTGACTTCATGACTGTGATACTAGCTGTATTTCAAGGCTTGATTTGGAGATTCCATTACGCATGCGTAACTATTTCAAGGCCTATCCAGTAGGTCTACAGGAATTAATGCATACTGAAATCATTTAGTTGAGTTACTGTAAAGCTGATAGATAATTGTAAAGATACAAGTGTGCACTGAACAATAAAGATACAGGTAATTCAACGCATAAACGTAAAATTGTGTACACAAGTTTGTTTTAAACAAACAGCGATACAAATAGGTGTCTTGTTTGAGTAAATATCTTGGCTTAAACCTTACGTTGAACTGAAAACAAGTCAAAATATTAAAGGTAATAATGATTTCGAGAAAGGCTCAAACTAACTAATAATACCGTGTTGTTAAATTGATAGAAAATCTCAGAAAAAAAAATCAATAACAACAGCATGCATGATACGATATATGTACTTTCCATTATGGACACGTAAGCATATTGTATTAAACCTTAAAATCGAAAACCATTATAAGTTTGGTCAAGATTATTTTTCTTCAAAGTATCTATAATCTATCTTGATATATAATTTATGATGAGATTATTTTCAATGAAGATAGTTCAACTGCCAGTTTGTCCTTGCCGTAAAACACCAATTAAATGCAGATTTTGTTTCAAAGATTTTATATTACAGAATTGCACTTTAGTCCCAGTACAAAAATATAAATTTAAAACTTGGTTTCGTTAGGTTTGTTTTACATAATCAATGTTGTCTCAGTCATCAATGAGAAACAAGGTATTTTGTACCTTGATAAACGTCAACAATACATTTGTACCTTGATAAACATCAATAAAGTATTTGTACCTTGATAAACATCAATAATGTATTTGTACCTTGATACACATCAATAATGTATTTATACCTTGATACACATCAATAATGTATTTATACCTTGATACACATCAATAATACATTTGTACCTTGATACACATCAATAATGTATTTATACCTTGATAAACATCAATAATGTATTTGTACCTTGATACACATCAATAAAGTATTTGTACCTTGATAAACATCAATAATGTATTTGTACCTTGATACACATCAATAAAGTATTTGTACCTTGATAAACATCAATAATGTAGTTGTACCTTGATAAACATCAATAATGTATTTGTACCTTGATAAACATTAATAATGTATTTGTACTTTGATAAACATCAAAAATGTCTTTGTACGTTGATAAACATTAATAAAGTATTTGTACCTTGATACACATCAATAATGTATTTATACCTTGATACACATCAATAATGTATTTGTACCTTGATAGACATCAATAATGTATTTGTACCTTGATAAACATCAATAATGTATTTGTACCTTGATAAACATTAATAATGTATTTGTACCTTGATAAACATCAAAAATGTCTTTGTACGTTGATAAACATTAATAAAGTATTTGTACCTTGATAAACATCAATAATGTATTTATACCTTGATAAACATCAATAATGTATTTGTACCTTGATAGACATCAATAATGTATTTATACCTTGATAAACATCAATAATGTATTTGTACCTTGATGCACATCAATAATGTATTTGTAATTTGATAAACACCAACAATGCATTACACCTTGATAAACATCAACAAAGTATTTATACCTTGATAAACATCACAACGTATTTCTGCCTTGATAAACATCAGTAATGAATTTTTACTTTGATAAAAATCACAAAGCATTTCTACATTGATAAACATCAATAATGTATTTGTACTTTGATAAACCTCACAAAGTATTTCTACCTTGATAAACATCAATTTTAGCCATTTATCTACTTATCTCTACAGCACCTATTACCTTTTCATCTTTAAATAAATACTTAATGTTGTATGTCTTATTAAATAGACATATTGAACATATTATTAATTAGACAATGTCCCTGTATTCAGTTTCTATCAGAGTTTTGCAGATATAGTCTTTCCACGATTCGTCTCTCCGCAGACTTTTATTTTCTGAATAATGCTTGACTTTAGTTGTTTTGAATCTTTGTCTGAAGATAATATACATTTTGTGAGCATCTTCAATATATTTTATGTTGATGTGTAAGTTAATGCCTTATTGAATGTATTGAATTTACCGCTCCGGCTACCAAAGTGGTTAGAGCGTCCGCCTGGGATGCTGGAGGTCACGGGTTGGAACCCCAGCCGAGTCAAACCAAAGAATTATAAGAATGGTACTAGCAACTGCCTCGCTTGACGCTCAGCATTAAGATGTTAGTGTTAGAACTGGTCAGCCTGGTGTCAGGATAATGTGATTGGATGGGACATGATGCTACGTGTCTGAAGCATGATGCACCAGTGCTACACATAAATATAAACTGCCACACTGCAATCATCGTACCGATATGACTAAAATTGTTAAAGCTGCGTTAAAAATATAAATCGTACACATACACACTTTATCTAATAATAGTCAGTCTATGATCTATATCGTGCAATCTCAAATCAGTTCACAGATTAAGTGGTTATCAGTGTTAAAAATGTGCATAACTAATTGACGTGAGTTTCTGTTGCTGTTGAATGACTTTTCTGGACCACTTCCTCCACATTTCAATTTTATATTTTTAAAAATATTTTTTATCTGAGAACCGGCGGAAGAGCATAATGAAACAGTGGACAATGATCTGTATAAAATGGGAAAGTCATGTGCTGTTCAAATTTTTTTACAAAACACACCAAATGGTATAGCTGCAGTGTCACTATTTGTTTACGTGTCCCTGGTCGTCATATTCTCAGTTTCTCACTCATTATAACTTGTTGAACCCGATCGAATCAAGTAACTACCAATTTTTTTTTGTATAACGTATAAATGTTGTAGGCATTCAGCTTGAAAAGATAGTAATTTTTATTTATTTGGACTTTGGAAATGCTATCTGTACGTTTATCCATGTTTTTATATCTGTAAGTTTTAGCTATGTTTTTATTTTGCTTGGGATGTATGTGGGACAATTATGTGTTGTATTGAGGTATTTAAATCTCTGAGGTAGATTCTACTGCTTACGGAGAGTTTTTATATTACCATTTGTTTCTATCTTTACTAGTTAGTTTCTACAAAATTCACACACTAACATCAGCACAATGGCAATGAATATATAACGGCGATGAATATATATATATATATATATATATATATATATATATATATATATATATATATATATATATCACCGATACGCAGGACCACCATAATTAATTATTTATTGATCATGCCGAAATTTCACTGATCCTGCTAAAATCGGATAGTAGCCAGTTTGGTTCTAATTGAACCTTTACAATTTATTAACATCAGCTTAAAAGAGTAATAACTCTATTTCACCAACAAAGAATCAGGAAAAGTTGAAACCTCATTTTCAAGACGGGCTATTTTAAAGATGCCACAATTTGATTTGTGTCTGAGGAACCAACATTCGTTTTTTTATTCTGCCATTATGCGTTGGGAGCTTGCATTGTGTGATTCTATAGATGATTTATGAGCGTGTTTACGCCTATTAACGAATGATGTAGCCAGCTCACTTTTGTATTTCTCTGAATACCAAGCTCAGAAAGTGCACAGAACCACGTTCTTTCATGAGCAATGCTTATGGCATTTACATTTATTTGCCAAGCATTTCTAATACTTCTTAATCTCTCCATTTGGTCCTATGTGCGACCGCGCCTTCTCGTCATCTAATTTCTGCTGTTTCGGTGGCGTCTGTGCACCTTGTGAATACTTCCACAAGTTCACAATTGTCTACACGCAAATGCATTGAATATTTCTTAAAACATATTGTTCGGTGTAATTCTGGATCAGTCTTTAGCGAATGCGACCTTTTCCGATTGATCAATATTAGCCTGAGAACCTATACAGTATCAGTAATGAGATTACACCAGGCTAGTTCCACGTGTGCGAAGACTGTTTTCACATGAACCTGATTAATTTAGTTGATTTAGTGGTCGAGTGGTTTAAAACCTGTCCATTTCCGCAGCCAGCATTTATTGTACTTCTTTTGCAGGATGTTGATAGCTACTTAGTTAACACAATAAACAAACCAATCCACTATTAAAGATAATGTCGACTCAATAGCAATTAAATCCTTAACAGTTACGATGATAGGTGATTAGCGGCAATATTCACTGTACCGAACGATTTACTGCTCGGTTCTACTGATCAGCATGCAAAAACACTAACCAACGGATTGCGGATTAGCGTTAATTTTTAACTTTGATATAAACATCCTGGAAAAAAAAGGAATCAGGATTACCTACAAAGGGTTCGAACCCCCATAAGATGGTTAGTTTTTCCCATATTCCTATTTTCGTTCAAATAAAGCACAATCACCGAACATATTCGTAATAAGTACCTGAATTGCGCCAAACACAAGCAAATGTATTGCACGTACAAGGTAATGGATTTTTTCAAAGTCATTCCAACTTTCGATGACAAACCTGTGTAATTCTAAACAATATCAGATAAAACTAGAAGTTACCGATAACTACGTTATACAAAATATTTGAAAACATAATAAAGACGTTGTTTTTAAAGTAAATATTTTATCAAAAGGATTTTTTTAAATTCTGCTTTTTAATAAACTTGGACTTTATAATTACTAGTATTTCCTATTCATAACAATTAGGACATTTTTATTTTACATATATGCTTTTTTGCAAGAGAAAAAATGAAACTTTGGAGTGTACACGAATGTATTGAAGTACTGAAGGTCATCCTTATTACTTATGGATACAAATTTGACTACCTCAAAACAAGTGAGAAAAATGAATACACCGCTCCCCCCCCCATTTAATAAGCATTCAGTTAGAACAGAATTGAGGATAAACGGATCTATTAAAGGTCTACTAGAGTAATGGACATTATATATCAAAATGCTAATTTTTCGCTAAATAACTCACAGAGAAGAAAATAAAGATAATGTGTGCATTTATCGATGTTTTACCGAAAACGCTCCGGAAATATTTGTATAATTCAGGCGATAATAAGATTTCCGGAAGTGACGTACTGTCGGGAAGTCCCTCAAGTTTAGCGTATGTGGTGATGATGGCTGAATCTGGTGATTCTAGCGAATATACGGAATATTTGTCGTGCTCATTTTCGTCGTGTGATCAAGATGAACTCCTAGAAGATGGCGAACGTAATGACTCTTAAGAAGATTCTGCTCGCTGAGGTTAGACAATACCAATTTAAGCCCAAACGAGACAAGAACGTGGACAAGGACCCTAAAGAGAACATAGGGCATAATGAGGCTGAGCAGCGCTTGCGCTATTCATTCTGGTAATTACTATTATCATTATGGCAATTATTATTATTCTTTCGTTAATGTTATTTCAATTTCGTAATGAAAAGAGAAGGGCACGAATTTGGGCGAAACTTTGACGTCTTCAGAGCAGATTTTCGTGTGGGCGTGGTTCATCAGTAACTAGAGGTGTTACAAGTTAAACACTTAAGACAGCAATATGGAAATTGCAAGGAAATCCTGTCCGAGTACATGAACAGTAGGCAAAATATTTTTACAGTAGTTATGGTGCCACTATCAGGGTCAATTTTGGGACAAGTAAGTGCTTTATACACATGTGAAAATTATGCTTAAAATTCCTTTTCATAAAATCCCTCCCTTATTGACAAATCAGTACTATTACTTTACTTGAGTGTGGAATTTTCACCTAAACCTTTCATTTTGATAACAGATCCTGCTAGAATCATTGGTCCATTGTCTTGGAAATTCTCATGAAAAATTCTTTTCATTTCTTGAACAGATTCTATACTATGACATTAAAAACATATTGCTGTCTGTTCGTGTTCACTTTTGATTCATTTGGCTACCTAACACTGGTTGTAGTAGAATCTAATTTTGTGCTAGAGGACTTGACTCTGAAAACATGAAATAAGTAACAGAAAACCGGGATACATGAAATAACATAACTTTATTCAAGTTTAAAAATTTGCTGTATATTACATTTTCAGTCATAATAGATACATTGCTGCATAGAGGTGGCAATAAATGTATATCAACGGACTCCGGCTTCCTGACCACTTCTTCCAGTACTGCCATCAATTCTTCAACATAGTCTGAAACAAAATTGCTGAAACAAAATTGCTACCCCAGTAATTCAAGAAACTGAAAAATGTCATCCACTGCCTATATTCACACTGACAATTTACCAAAGCGAATTAATGGAATTGGAAACAAGACTTAAATAGTATTCCTTTTAACATACATATAAATCATAGTTTAATGAATGATTGAATAATAATAATAATAATAATAATAATTGTTGTGGCGATATATCATTTTGAATATGTACTACAAAAGAAAACAACCTCTGTTAGTTTTGTTTTGATTAAAATCTTTCATGTTCGAGTTGCTTTGCTTTAGTTAGTTTCTCCCTTCTCTGGGAATATGTACGGGGGCGGGGAAGAGGGGCCAGAAATATTAAGGGGATGGGTGGTGGTGCTGTATTCCTAGTGATATGTTCACTGTCCAACTTTAATATAACTTTAAACATACAACTGTTATATTACTATATGTGCTTGTATACAAGTTTTATCAAATATTATCATTCGGTGTAGTAAAAATTGCAATAGCTACATATCCTTGGCTACATGTCACACATAATAGTGTGTGGCTCTCATTCTCTCTGATCTATTTCTGTATCTGAACATGCCTGTCTGTAATAATAGTGTCCACCTCCATACTGTGGTTCAGTAGTTTTTATGGCTCTAGAAAGTCCCTCTTTCTCCATGTGGTAACTACTCTTCACTTCATTGTTCTGAAGAAAAGAGAAAAAATGTGTTGAGCAAAATTAACATTACTTCTACTTCTTGAAATGTGACGTCACCTGTACATAGCTTAAATGTGTTTACCAACAGTTTAAAAATGGACTTATGCATAAGTAACATTGACAAAGTAAGCTCATTTTCTTGCATGAGTGTCATGTATGAATGCTGACAAGTACATGAAAGTTTGCAATGTCTTTGCTCCTTCTCTTTACTTGCTGGACTTTTACTTCACAACCTGTATAGTTGGTGAAATATTAGACATGTATACTAATCATTGTGGTTTTCACACAAATGAGGATTTCTCATGAATATGTGCATCAATTAAAGTGTATCATTGCTAATAATAACAAGTTCACAAATGCTTGGTCAATCGTGTCAAACGCTTACATAATCATACTGAGCTTAGTTGATACAATGTTATATGTTTCGTTTGCTTGTTTGTTTATCTTAAGTATCCTATCAGTCTGATATTGAACAGCAATACTGCATGATGGTGTATCTAGTCCCTGTAATAAGAGTATGAAAAATGTGTCTCATGCCTTTGCAGTAGATATGGAAATCACACATGAAGTCTTTTGTGTGTCTGAATAATAGTTGACAAATGCACCAAATCTTTTTGCTTACTTTTACAACTAAGGGTTGATCATAAAGCTTGACATATTACCAATACACTGTAGTTTCTCAGCAATAAAAAAAATTACATAACTTAATTATTGACTCGTATGCTGATATAATTTCTGAGGCCTTAGGAATCCATATCAACTATGAAGCTATACAAACCATGTAAACAGGGAATTAATGGAAAGTTCCCTGTGACATCAAAATGCACCACAGGATATGTCACACCATCTACTGTCTTTGGTTCTCTCTAGTGCATTATCTTCTAGGTGCTAGTTCTCAAAATTCTCATTCAGTACCTAACAAAAAGATATATATATATATATGCAATAAACTGACAACGAACAGTGCAAAACTAGTATCTAACTAGCCTGAGCGCTTTCGACTCTTAATGAGTCTTTTTCAAAGGCATATACAAAACATAGACAAGACAAACAAATAAAACAGAAAAACCGTAGTGTTTGCAAAACTTTACATGGCTGTTTCTACAGGAATTACACCTTTAAATGTATTATATTTCAACTAGTTTATATCAACTTGTTGCGGATACTGGGAAATATCATAGAAACAGCCATGTAAAGTTATATTTATTAGAGCAGCTTTAGAAGCTAAAATCTTTACACGGACATCATTAAAGTATTTTTAAAAAATCCTTTTAACTATGGTTCTGTACATATTGTGAATAATAATACTATACTCTCTGCATTGAACGGACATTAGTATTCACACTCACAAGCAATGGGTTGTAGGTTTGACTCTGACCTAGACCGTCATCCATTGACACAGTGGTGTATATTCTGGCAAACAAGGTAATTTACTCCAAGTGCCTCAACACCAAGGGTTAATTAGCCTGTACAATTAAACAATACATCAAGTATTCGCAACATTTTGGCTTTAGCAGAAAAATTGTTTTGTCATTATTATTATTGTTGAACAGGCAAGAAATAAGTATGGGCATGCACATGGATTTGTTTGGGGGGGGGGGAATAATAATGGGGGTGTGGGCAATACCAAACTCCAAGGAACACACACACACACAGACTCGTCATGGTAAAGCAGGATTCATGGGGGGGGGGTAGGGGTGGGGCTATTATGACTTACAAACACCCCCACTGCCCTCTCTTATAGGTATTTTTGTGGCGAGGGGTAGGGGCTGACAACTAATAATAAAGCTAGATAAAGATGGATAAATATTTTACACTCGCTAGCTCTCGCTTCTGTACAAGCTTCTCTCGGTCTACATGTTGTTAGACCTGCCGTAACCCTTGGTTTTTGTTGATCTGGTGTTCACGGACTTAGTTATCTGGCGAGAAAACACGTTTGGTGCTGCATTTGGCAGGAGTCGTCTGATGGTCGTACTACCATGTGACTCTTAAATTTTATAGACGGTATAGAAATCGTCGCCTCAAATGGTCACTGGGGACTATCTCTCCTGTCACTGGTCGGATAACGGACGGTACCAGCTACTGAATGCAACTAACAACGAATGTAGAAATTCACCGTTCCCTACAGCATGTCACTTCCGCTTTGTCTTACGGAAATTGCCGAGCGCGAAATCGGCTAGGAACGTGCTGCCTTGTGCGATAAAAAAATCGATGTTTTGTGGTCGTTATTTTCATTAGTGATGAGGTATTTGACATACTACCTTTAAAAATCACATCTATAAGATTAAATTTATCACATAAACCAAAGTTGTGGGGGTACACTAGCAGACCTTTAAACAAACTCATAACGAAAACAGGTTAATTTCAGAATTGTTTAGTAAGGCACATATTTTATGCTGACAACGACAAAGCTCTGTATGACCATTTTAATGAGTTTGAACAACCCATCTAACTTATATACAGAACCTGTTTTCTAACAGTAATTTAAAAAAAAATGAAACTGAACATATGCTCTTGATATATTGAAGAGAAAAGAAATGTATAATGCCATTGAATCTTTATTAGATATGTTGCTGGGCAAAATGTAAACTAAAATACAAGATGGATGTTTGACAGAATTGAATATTTGACCTGTCATACAGAAAGACCCATAAAACATGGTGTTACGACCCTGTAGTTAAATTACATATGTGTTAAAAATTTAAATTCTTCTAATTCTTTGTTTCATTTTTATTTTATTTTTATATCACTAAAAGTTATTATTATTATGGTGATGATTATGTTAGCAAGATCTAATAGTATGTTAGAAACATCGTATTTATTTAAAACGTAAATGTGACTCGTGTAAGCACGAGCTTTGTATGATAGTAAATTCGTCGCAAGTAAACATTCAGCAGTAGCTATGTAAATAATTGGCTGATACTTGTTTAGGTTTTCGTAATGTCCAGATGGATTGCGAAATCACACGTGTCTACATGTAATGACGCATTAGCTTGTTTTAAATGCTCAGTTACCTGTAAGAAATTTTAGTGATAGTCATAGTTATGGTCAGTCATAGCTGAGAGTTGCATCATAACATCTTACAGAGTTTCCAATACCTTAAGGAAAAGGTATTTCTTAACTCATAAAGTTCCTGCTGTAAGCAAACCTTTCACTCAGCAGTCTACTGATATTAAGGTGTTTCAATCAAAAAACGACTCTGAGTGAAACTCAATCTGGCACAGATTCTAAACATCAAGCCTCTGAGAGACTTGATTCAAAATCCTTGTCTCTACCTACGTGTACCTATTGCCAAGTAAAAGGACACGTCATTTCTGATTACTTCAAATTGAAATATAGGCATCAGAATCAAGATAGACCTATCCCAAATGCTCTTATTTCTAAGAGGTCAAGGTCACGGTCGTGTATTGAAAACAATACATTTGTTGGGTTTGAAAAACCTCAGTCTGATTGAGTCATGGAGAATTTTGAACCATTCATGTCGAAGGGTTCTATATCACTCTTGGGTGATTTGGCCAATCCTATCCCTATTAAAATTTTGAGAGATACAGGAGCTTCTCAGAGTCTTTTAGTTTCAGGTATTTTACCTTCTTCTGAGAAGACCTGTTCTAATGAGAGTGTTCTCATTCAGGGAGTAGAGTGCGGCTTTGTTAATGTTCCTCTCCATTCTGTTAATTTGTCATCAGACTTAGTTTCAGGACATGTCACAGTCGGTGTAGTGTCTACTTTACCCGTTGAGGGCATTCATTTGTTGCTAGGCAATGACTTAGCTGGAGATACGGTTGTGGTTAATCCACTTGTAACTGACAAGCCTTCCTTGGATCAGAAAGTTGATCCTTTTGAAAAAGAAA
>JAECUM010056653.1:0-28909 GCA_016617855.1 Megalonaias nervosa | reverse complement strand
AATGATATTTTTGGGGTTTAAATACGCATTCTTAATATTCTTCTGGGAGAGTCGTTTTAACATCTTGAATGAACAAGGTGTTATTTTTATTTGTTGCCAGATTGTTTGTTTTTCATCTGATTTTTGGATTTAATAATTTATTCTCCTGGAAACTCAACAAGTTGACTTTCTTATAAAAAGCTCTGAAAGATGTTCATGGAAATTTATTCTGGAATTATTCGGAAACAAAAACTGTGATTCAATTGAGGAATTGTTGATATTCGTACATTGGACCACATCTGACGTCATCACCTTCCATATTTGTACGTCGTCGAGATTCGAACCTGGATTCTAATAGAACTATTTAGTGAAAGGACTTGTGTTTTCATTCTTAGGATCAAATTTTGGATTATATTCACAAACTGTAAGTCCTATTTACCAATTTTTACATTGTTTTCTAGTGAAATAAATTATTTTGTTAAAATATACAAAGCTTGTTGACTTCACTCTTTTCTTCTGTTACATTTGTACGAGCCTACACGTAACAATATAACAATATATATATATATATATATATATATATATATATATATATATATATATATATATATATATATATATATATATATATATGCGTATATATATATATATATATATATGCATCTGTTTTTGTGTTTTTCAGACATCCCGATGACATTGATATTTTTCCAGGTGGGATTTCAGAGACTCCGCTTCCGGGCGGTGTGATTGGACCTTTGTTTGGATGTATCGTCGGTCAACAATTCTTGAATCTTAAGAAAGGCGACAGATTCTACTATGAAAACGCATTTCCAAATACAGGATTCACTGAAGGTAAATAAAATACGTCAAAATATTTAGTAATTACATATGTACACATAATCTCAAAGTTACTTGGCAAATTTATTTGCAGAATTCTTGTCTTGGAAACGTCACATACAATCGCTCCTTTCTACATACAATTTCAGTGATTATGGGTTGGAATTTCAGGTAAGAAGACGCATTTACTTTTCATCAGACGAAGTAGTTATTATGTAAACCAAAGTGATAAAATGGGGTGGGTGTGGGTGGGGAGTATATACCTTGACTGGTCATCATACTGAAAAAACTTGACTTTCTGAAAAAGAAAAACAAAATGAAAAAGACTCAAGGTCACTTAAGTTTAAGTATAAATTCACTATGTGTGGGATATGAATGTAATGCTAAGGTTATTTCAGTCGAAGTATAAACTGTATGTGTGGGATATGAATGTAATACTAAGGTTATTTCAGTCGAAGTATAAACTGTATGTGTGGGATATGAATGTAATACTAAGGTTATTTCAGTCGAAGTATAAACTGTATGTGTAGGATATGCATGTAATACTAAGGTTATTTCAATTGAAGTATGATCTGTATGAGTGGGATAGGATTGTAAATCTAAAATATTCAACATGAAAAAATCTAACAAAATCTTTATTAGCATCATTTTCATGAGCTTTGATCAGTACTGGGTGTCCGAACCAAATTAACAGCAAATTATGAGACAGTACAGGTAACGACAGAAACATAAACTTACTGTGAGGGAATTAGGGGGAATAGTTTGAGTCAGCACTAGAATTCCATGCATATCATGCTATGTTAATGATATGCATTTCAATCGTTGTTAACTCTTTGAGCATGTATGTATGTGTGTGTGTGTGTGTGTGTGTGTGTGTGTGTGTGTGTGATTTGGATTTTTAACGTAGCTTTAACAATTTTTCAGTCATATCGCTACGATGTCTGCAGTGTGGCAGTTAATAGTTATGTCTAGTACTGGGGCATCATGCTACAGACATGTAGCATCATGTACCACCCAGTCCCATTATCCTGACACCAGGTTGACCAGTCCTAACACTAACATCTTAATGGCTGAGCGCCTAGTGAGGCAGCTGTTAGTACCATTTTTATAAGTCTTTGGTATGACTCGGCCGGGGTTCGAACCCGCGACCTCCCGCATCCGAGGCGGACGCTCTAACCACCAGGCCAACGAAGCGGTAAATTTTTTTGAGTAACATCTTGTGGTAATTTCTACAAAGTGCATGTTTGTAAAAAAGCAGTACCTGGAAGAATTTGATTGAAACCTTAACAATTCTGCACAAACCTTGTCCAGAGTGTTTTAATATTTTGTTGATACACACACATCTTGGAATTCATAAACTGAGGAAAAGTTTATTTAACAGCCAGTCAGCTTGTTATTGTAATTGTTATGTGCTTAACCACATGTTCAGCACATGATAGGCTATTCATGGCTGCCAGTGTATTTGGCAAAAGAAGAACCTAGGAAAAACCACCGACACACAGGAAGCTACTGACAAGTTTTCTCACATACCCACGTATGCCGAGACCAGGACTCGAACCCACGCGGACAAAGGTGAGATGTCAGGGATCTGTAAAGGCAAGCGCCTTAGACCACTTTGCCACCTGTGTGTGTGTGTGTGTGTGTGTGTGTGTGTGTGTGTGTGTGTGTGTGTGACCCAGCCAAAGGAGAGTAAATAATGTCCCATATAATTCGTTAAAAGTTTGGTCTAAACATGGAAGACTAAAAATATCATTTCTGTTATTATATCGTAATGTAGCTCGTATTGATTTGACCCGTTTTAATGCAGACAACAGGCCGTCCCATAATGACCCGTTTTAATGCAGACAACAGGCTGTCCCATAATGCTCTAAGACACCACTCGTATTTTCACATGCCATCCCATAATGCTCTAAGACACCACTTGCTGTATTTTCACAATTTGGAAGTCAGTAGCTTTAATTACAATGATACGGAAAGTACTGAGCATTATAATTTTCTTAACTTGGGTCCCATTTACTATGCAGATGTATCTCCATGACGTAGGTGGTACTCGAAGCATTATACCCGATTTTATTTTTGAGCTTGAGATAGAGTTTCTGATTTTGAAAGTTTCGAAAAATACGGAGCCAAGCTTGAGTTTTGGACTTTGTTTTAATTTTTAGCCAATCAAATGTGATGTTACAAATATTCAATTCTTTGTGATTTTCTGAAACAAACTCCCGAGCTCAAACGCAATCACAGAAGTTGTTTGATTCCAGTCCAGGATCTATACCTATAACTATATATGATTTCGAGCCATAAGTGTAGATCCTGACCCGTTAGCCTATTATGCGAGGCAGATCTGAGTCCATGCAATGTTTAGTTGTCCTCGCATATTACAAAGGCTCCACTACAATGAAGACATGACTATGCTCATTGCATTTTTCAGCACAACTGAACTCCGTCAAAAAGATGACTCTAGGAAAGCTCCTATGTCTCCATTTTCATCTACCACACATCCAGGTAGACCCATTCAGAATGCCACATGCTATGTAAGTAAAATTTGCTTATGTATTTTCTGATAGACCACTTTGAAATTCGAAGACAAGTCCCACAAAAGAGTTGGGATTTAATCAATATGATTATTAGTTGTTGACGTAACTTTGAATCCTTACTTAGACCAATATTATTTTTTAATTTACATTACTGATATTGTTACTGATATTCATTGTTTGCTGATGATACACCATTTTTAAATACTGTTGAGGACCTAACCCTGACTTAGGTGGTTTAAACAAAGACCTACTGAAAAGCAAATTGGTTGATGGGCTAATCGATGGTTAATCGATGGTCAGTTGATTTGAATCCAAACAAGAACCGAATCAATGACCATATCCCGAAAATATCATCGAAAACAGCACCCACATCTTTTAATGAATAACAAGGTTACAAGGAATGTCACTTCTAATAAATACCTGGGCATAACTTTAAATAAATCCTTAACTTGGAATACACACATACAGGAAATCGCTACAAAAGTATGGAAAAGGTTAGACGCACTATGAAGCGTGAAAATTAAAATACAAATGTAGCTAGAATATCATTAGAACTTTGTTTCACTATAATAAAGACCGCTATTGGAGTATGGTACAGTAACTGCACCCAGTATGAAAAAGATGAAATAGAAAAATACAATCGGAAGCAGATAGAATCGTCTGGAAGGGAACACGATCTACATCATAGCTAGAGACAAAACAGGACATACTTTCAACAAAGCACGGACTAACTCTTTTAAAAATGTCTTATGTCATGGCTTTCGAAAGATCTGATTGCACCAAATGTCTAGATGGATTTGATTCCCCCAAATGTCTAGACGGATTTTATTTGACCAAATGTCTATTGTTTATTATGCACACAACACATCGACTTGGCTGTAGTTTATTAAACGACTTATCTTTGCAAAATCATTTGCCATTTAGTAACAAAATTTCATGCGGTGAACCAGAAACCACATAGCATTTTCCGTTAGACTGTACAAAACATGTTACTCAGAAACCGAACAATAAAAGTATTGCCCCATATCGGAGATGTAATTTCGTTATTTAATGGGTAAGCCATTGCATTCTATCTTGGTCAACAAGGAGATCTTTAAAGCATTACGTAAGTATATAATTACATCTTAAAGATTTGCTTGATAACTATCTATGTCTTCATCTTAAGCTGTTATATCTGCAGTACTTATTTTATTAGTATAAAGTTATAGAGCTGAAGTTAAAAATCTTTTCTCTACCCCCACTCCGTCAATGCCAACATCTTCATTGGTTAATTTGTAGTATACAGTAATATGTTTCTGCTATAAACGCTCATAAGATATTGTCTGATATTAATTTTCTCATGATACCCCATTAGCATATTTTAATGTTTGCGTGCCTTCATTAATCCTGTCAGACATATTATAAAGTAAATATTATTCTTAACGGAGAGAGAGAGAGAGAGAGAGAGAGAGAGAGAGAGAGAGAGAGAGAGAGAGACTTATGCTTATTACTCAATCCTCTATATTTCTTGTTTGATTGTATATAGTTTCCACAATGACTTCTGTAAATGAAAGCTGTTTAAACCAACTCTGTAACAAGAAGCAGACCAATCGAAACGAAGGCAGCCTCTAAGCATCAAAATAACCACATCACACAGATATTTCAGTCTTTAATTTCAAGAAAAGCAAAGCCTATCTTTGTCCAAAAAATGCACTTGTAATTTCTTAGAAGTCTGCGAAGACGAATTTCCGCACCAATATCATTGGTGAGACGAGCAATTCGCTACTTGCGGAAAGAGTATTCAGTTATGGTGAGGCTGTTAAGTGTAAATTCACCTTTAATCAGTGAAATTGAAAGTTATTCTTAAAATCTGAGGTTTGCTGGACTTTTCTGGAATGGTTTTAAAAGAAGTGGCCCCTATTACTTCAAATAATCAACTAGGTTTTGTTTGTTTCTCTGAAAAGGGTTTATTTTGACTCAGGCCCGAAGTCCCTACTGGATTACCTACTGTTTAAGGCTTATCAGTTTTTTAATTGTAAGCATTATTTATGGTAATAGTGTGTTCTGGGTCCAGGAAGTAAATACGTAGCATGGAAACGGTCATTGTCCGTTGGTATAAAGAGCGATATCTTTAGTTATATAGTTTCATGGGCTGGTGATGGGGGTGCAGATCATCTGCATCGCAGTTAACGTGATACGAGCTATATTCAAAGACCCAGACATCATTCGCCAGTCAATATATATAATTATTTAACTGCAGATTCTTTCCCTTATCTGAGTAGATTTTCTAAACTTTGTACGGAAGAAAACTACAATAGTTCTGGCTGCGTATGAAATGTATTATTAGATATTATTTCACGTGCGAGATTAACCTTGAACTATATCCATGGAATTACAAAAACTAGTTATACGGAAATATGATTCGAAGATAATAAGAACTTCCCAATGACATTCATGGCCACAGTCACCAAAACATTATTATTGAATATGCTTGGCAGTCATCAGCAATACGGATTACCTCATTTGGGCGCAACGTTTTGTGCATCAGCCGGTGTATACCAAGTCTCGCATTTACCTCATACTATGGCTTCATAGATTCATATTAAATTGAGATTTGACTCCCATTCCAATTTGATTGTCAGATTATGGATGCATCGTGGATTCATATCAAATTGCGATTTGACAAATATTTCAATTTGATCGTCAGACTGGATACATGGATTCATATCAAACTGCGATTTGACAACCATTTCAATTTGATCGTCAGACTGGATACATGGATTCATATCAAACTGCGATTTGACAACCATTTCAATTTGATCGTCAGACTGGATACATGGATTCATACCAAACTGGTATTTGACAACCATTTCAATTTGATCGTCAGACTGAATACATGGCTTCATATCAAACTGGTATTTGACAACCATTTCAATTTAATCGTCAGACTATTGATGTATGGATTCATATCAAATTGCGATTTCACCATTCCATTTGAGAACTTAAATTAGGCAGTGAAACAATTAAAGTTAGGGAGTTATACCATTGAAGCACTTGATGAGAGTTAGTTCCTTCTATTTGCACCTAGCTGTATAACAAGCTTAGCCACTAAGGTTAAGTACAGTCCGATACCTAGAGGGTGGTACCGTCAACGATTCTTCCTTATGAACGAAGTGAAGTTTAAATTTCAATGCAGTAAATACGCATTGTTTCATCTTTTTCCCCCAGGAATCCGCCAACGCCTTGTGGCATGTTCCCTGACCTGGACTTTAGTCTTTGGAAAGTTTAATGTTCCGGGGAAGTGCAGAAAAGGAGTGCAACCTAATCAGATGTATGAGATACATAATGTGCAAGATGGATCTGTCGGTGAAAATGAAAACATGTACTTGGAGTTCTATTTATGGTCAGTTAATAAAGACAGAAATATAACATGTTCGTATTTCTTTGAGATGTATAGCGACAGAGCGCTAAAGGTTTGAATGGAAAATGATAGAACAAACCTATGTTGATCGTTAAGCTTGAAAGGTAAGACAAAATATAACAGCGTTGTGAATTGTTTTGAATTAACCCATGCATGCAAACACCAGAACATGCCTATTAATCTCTTGGAAATTGGTGATTACTCACGCAAACACCAAGACATGCATACTAATCTCTATGAATTGGTGATTATTCATGCAAACACTAAGACATGAACACTAACATCAAGGAAATTGGCAAGTACTCGTGCAAACACCAAGGCATGCTTAATAATCTCTATGAATTTGTGATTCCTCACACAAACACCAAAGCACGCGTACTAATGTCTAGGAAATAGGTGATTACTCATGCAAACACCAAGACATGGACTCCAATTCAAGGAAATAAAGGAAACACCAGGACATATTAATCTCTAAGACATATGTCTGGTGACAATAGTGAACTTGAAAAGGAAACGTGAATTTGATGTATATGTAAATATGTATGAGCAATTTAAAAAGGGGGATCAGTATAGAGAGAAACTATATAAGTTAGAGTAACTGAACTAGAGAACCAAAAATATATCAGTATGTTAATTATGTTTCAACATTGTACAATTAATAACTTTAAAGATGGATGGTACCATTAACTTCAAAGAAAAGAATTCTTCAAAATTCGTGTCATTATGGATAACATGAAAGTAAAGAATACAAACGTTTTTTTTAAAAAAATAAATAAATTTGAATTATTCAATGCACTTGAAACAATATATTAGACCACAAACGATTTTGTTACAATCGAGATACCCTAAGAAGACTCGGTTGTAAAATTAAATATTTTCATATCAAACACAAGCTCCGTATGTTATTTATTGCGATTAAGAAGTATGATTTTACTTGAGAATTCGAAATTGACACTCACTATATTAAATAACCGTACAAGAAGCGAGCTGCACAATTTTCAGTAATTAAAACAGCTACACACATTACATCAGGATTTTGACTCTATCTTGAATCAACCCACAAGAAATGCAAACCACTTGTTTGTTGACATGTATATTCAAGTATTTTAATATGCGTTTTCTATTGTCGCATAACTAGTGTACGAAGAATCATCAATTGCATGGCTACAAAATTATATACTTATCAAGATATTTAAAAAATATGATCAAATCAAAAGAAAAAATGGCACCGATCAACGATGAGAATATAATTTAGCACAATTTTCAAAGCCGATAGCTTCAATGAAAGAAGGAACAGAAAAAGTTAAAATTACGATCATGTTAATTGCAGCTTTAAAATCTTTCGACTCTATACAGATTGCATGGCTAAACTGTTTAATGATAATATATTTACAGAAAGAATTTACCAATGTGCATGATAAATATTTGCGGAAAAAACATTTATCGGTATGAATACGTTGACAGACTTGAAAGGCCGGATGTCACTAGGACTACATTGATAGATTTGAAATTTTTTGGTGAGCAGTATACGAACAATTTAAATGGTTTTACTCATCATATAACGATAATACTGCATCCAATGACAATTGCGTTCAAATTGTTAAAGAAGATTTTGTCCTTCAAACACTTGTAGATCTACATGGCTCTTACGTTAGGAAAGATACATTGATGCTGTGTGGTACTTCTTAGCCACTAAGTAATGTCTGTTTTAAAAATCGCTAATTAGAGCCTTCCCAGTGTTATTGTGCCTCAAGACTAGCTCATGGTGCGTCTTGAAGATATTTTCTGTGGAATGTGAACTAGTAACGTACTAGGACGAGTTTGCGATGACTGAGAATAGAGTAAGAGACGTTACTGGCACACTGCCATGCAAGTACCCTGAAGACAAGCATGAATTCTACACGGAGTAAGACGGTACAGATTAACAATATCATTGCAACCTGACGTCAAGGAGAGGCGAAGCCTTGGCCTGGCGGGACAACACGAAGACATTGAGTTCTAAAGGTCGATGTGATTTATAAGCACCAAGATGATACTTATCTGCTTGTTTGGTCATGAGCTAGTATATAATGGTTCCATCTTAAGATAGGAAGGTGATGATTAGATTGGTGAAGAAAATGTTTGAAATGCCAGATGTATGTGATGCTAATTGAATCTCAGAAGTTGATTTTGAAATTCGTTTACACTCGTACGAACAATGTAAAGACTGCGAATTGAAAACAGAGAAACTAATTTGAGAATTTACATCCCTTGCAAAATATGTTGATTGATAATAACAAGGGTACAAATCCAACATTATCTAACTATAATATACATTGAAAACCAACGTCATCAAAAGCTCTACTGTACCTTGAAAACCAACAGTATCAAATCTGTAATGTACATTTGGAAAAGAAACTGAAGTATGGCAATCAGAATGAAGACTTAAAATTTATATACAGTTGGATTAAACATTCAAAACAAAATATACTCAGTTTTCTTGTTGAACAACAACGTGGCGTACGCGGTATATACAACTGAATACAATTGTGAAACAAAAAGCCTGTAAATCATTTGACAGGATAATCAATTGTGAAACAAAAAGCCCGTGAATCATTTGACAGGATAATCAATTGTGAAACAAAAAGCCCGTGAATCATTTTACAGGATAATCAATTGTGAAACAAAAAGCCTGTGAATCATTTGACAGGATAATCAATTGTGAAACAAACAGCCAGTGAATCATTTGACAGGATAATAACTATTGAGACTGACTAAGTCTTCGTTTGTCAAACAATAATGAACTAATGCAACTAAGTTACCGTGGATTTACAGTGTCAGAAATATTGAAAGGTTGGTGTACAAAATTTACTATTGTTGCTCAAGGTCAATACTTTATCTATTCGCGACACGCAAGAACTAAATATAATTCTGTCAAAGAGATTAAAGAAAGTCTAGTTAAACAAAATTTAAACTGAAAATGTAAATAGAGAATAACCAGAACATGAATTTAATCATGCCAACCAAATACGAGTTTAATTTCAAACAAAACCACGTCGATACTGTACCTACCGCACGCTTTGGTTAAAGTAAGACTCTACAGTCATTGGTTAAAGTAAAACTCTACAGTCATTGGTTAAAGTAAGACTCTACAGTCATGAACCATAAGCGATGAATACCTCGACTTCGTAGAAACATTCTAGAAGAAAGCAACGTCAAAGAGAAACTCTAAATGCATTTAAAGATTGTTTCGTTTGTACTGCTTAAATGGCATCTTCAATGTGTACTTCCGTTTCTTTGGAATAATATGGTTCTCTTAAGACACTTCTTTCCGTTTCTTTGGAATAATATGGCTCTCTTCAGACACTTCTTTCCGTTTCTTTGGAATAATATGACTCTTTTCAGACACTTCTTTCCGTTTCTTTGGAATAATATGGCTCTCTTCAGACACTTCTTTCATCGTTCTTTGCAATAAAGTACAAAATAAAGTGCATTCTCTGTGAAATATTTAATAACAGAGTTGTAATTTGGAACAAACACCCAAAACATATACATTCAAATGTCTACCAATACAATGTAGTTGGTTGGTTTATTTGCTTTCTATTTTATATTATGAACATTGTCACAATTTTCAATCCCAAACAAAGTAGTTGTACTATAATCGCAATCAATTAGTAACTCTTACAACGTATCTAGGTTACCTTCAGGATCAATCATGATTATGATGCCAACCTTGATTAGGCACTTTCTGCAATAAGTCCTATTTAACAGAAAAGATGGACCAATGTTAATATTGCAGACAAAGAATATACGTGGTACAATTAGTATATTTGGGAGGTGTTTTGGAATTACTGTTTGTAAAGTTTGTTCCGGTTTAAAGTTGCCAGTTATGTAACTGATAGAATTATGTGTTCAATTGGTAGTTGTTTTGGAATTACTGTTTGAAAAGTTTGTTCCAGTAGAAAGTTGCCAGTTGTGTACCTGAAAGTTATATGTTAAATATTTAATACTTGCGGTATTTTTGGTCTACCTGTCTCTAACACCAATAACATGTCTCATGAATATACATTCTTATCTAACCAGAACACCAGATGGACGATACAAGCTATTCAGTGTGGCTGTCTTTGCTTTTGATTTTTTTTTTTTTTTAATAAATGCTTTCCCTCGTGCAAATACCAAGTCACTAAATTTTATTTCCATAACCTTCTCAATCAAACAGTCACGTGTCTTGCCCTTGATTGTCTTGAACTCTCCTGCTTCTTTCTATAATTCTTTCATGTGTTTACAGTAGTGATAGAGGACAGATAGCGACAATGGGACTTCTATGTTAAAATGGGGGTGGGGGTTGTACCCTGACGACAAGGGGAATTTAACATGGGGAATTTTTAACATGGGTGGGACTATAGAGCGGAAGGGATTGGGAATGTATAGCGACAAGGGACTGGGACTGTCTAGCGACAATAGGAAGGGAGCAGGTGGGGTGACGTCACGTTACTGGACATTAGCAACAATTTGGCAAGTGGCTGAGCTCAATCGGGCGAAACAGTGACAGCGGAAAAGAAAGCTATAACGCCTCCAGGGGCGGGACATATAACTTTATATAACGCTTGGCTGAGAGGAAACGAACTTCCGCGCGGTACTGATCAACAAATACAAACATTGCCTGGCGGGGCGGGACATATCACTGGGTAGACATAAACAAAAAACAAACAAACAAACAAAGACACAGATATGGCAAGAGAGCAAATCTAGACATATGAGTGGCCCTGCAAAAGGCCTTTGTTTTTTTTTCTTTCTATTTTCCCTCATTCCTTCTATTTCTCCACCAACACCTTATCTTCCCAATCACATTCTTCTTTTTCTGCTCCTTTTTATCCTCCTCTTCCTCTTTCTCCACTATTTCCTCTTTCTTCTATTCGGATTCTCCTCTTCTTTTTCTATTTTCTCGTTCCATGATCTCATCTGTTCTTTTTCCTCTGTCATCCTTTTCTTATTTTTCTTGTCTAGTCATCTCTCGGCCTGTCTTTGGCTTTTTTTTCAAATTATTAATTTCCATACTCAATCTGTGTGGGCTATAAGCCCCATACTGTATCCTAATAAAAAATTCATCCACCACTTCCTGCATCTTGTTCATTTTCTCTACTATGTTACTCGCCATTTTTTTTGTATTCAATGTTGAATGGCGCTAATGACGAACGCTCGACATTATGTCTCAAGCACGGACGGAAAGGAAAACATCCCCTCTTACCAACTACCTATATTACGTAACAAACCATCCACAAGGATGAGAGTGATAACTAACATAAATTTTTTTTTATATGAAAAACACATTCATACTAACAAAGTCCACTTTATTTATTATCAATGCTATGTTAGGAAGGAAATTTTTTTTATATTCAAAACACACCATTACCTAAAATCACATCAGCAAAGCAGTTAGTGTTTATAGTCACACTATTCCACATTTACAAATATTATTTGACAAGTGTCTTGTTAAAAGAAAGACACACACACATACACACACAGACACATAATGAAGTGTTTATAGGCACACTTATATTTTTTGCCTACAGACAAACACACAAAGACAGACAAATAGTTTGGCAACTTGAATAGACTCTTTTATAGTGATCTGGTTAGCCCTGAGATGGGCTGGTTTTTTTTTTCGAACTCCAGATGCACCTGTTTAATGCTGGCATCTCCCAGGTCGGGCCCCACAGACACATTAACGGCTCCAGTCGTTCTTCCAGTTCAGTCTTGCTCTTGGGAGCGCAGAGGGGGGTTGAGTGGCCTCATCATCCCAGTTTTCACTCTGAGGGATGATGAAGACTTCCCTCTGTCTTCTATTCTGCAGTCTGGGATGATGAGGTCTCCTTATCTCCTATGGACACTATTGTTCTACCTCTTCTTCCCATTTTTCTGTCTGGGAGACGGCGACTCTTGGTGCTGGATGTGGCTGACGTTGTTGTGGAGGTGTTAGTGGCTGTGGAGGCGCCCTCACCTCAGGCTTGACCTCACACAAAGGCCTAAGTATGACGTGAGGCAGGATCCTTTCCTTTTCTTCTTCCTTCTTCTTTTTTGCTCCTCTTCTTCTTCCAGCTGGGCAGCTTCTGCTATGGCCTCCATAACCAGCTCGTCTAGAATGTGCCTGGCATACTCCAAGTGCATTTGAAGTTCTAGTAATTTACTGATTCTGCTCATTTTGTCACTGTTGACTGGTCAACGTTGGGTAGCCAGGCTGACGATTTATATGTCTGAAGCTCGGCGTGAAGGAAAACATCCTCCTTACACCAAAACCAACACTACCCACTTCACCATCATTAACATGGAAAGCACGGACCTAAAAGAAACACTCACGTTGAATTTTTTCACCTACAGACAAACACACACTATCTGACAAGCCAGAGAAACGAAGTGTTGATAGGTAAACTTCTATTGTTTACTTACAAAACACACACACATACATACATACACTATCTTACAAGCCAGAGAAACGAAGCGCTTATAGACACACTTCTCATTTTTAACTTACTAACATACAAAATTATATGATTGGCACTTTGACTACTATCTCTATTTTAGAGTGTTGGGGCAGCCCTGTAAAGGGCTCTTGCGTTGATGGGGTGATGGCAATCTTTCATCGTCTAAGATTGCATCCCCGTCTGGCTGCAGGTTTTCCTACAGGATAGGGTCTGTTTCTGCGGAAGGAGAAGGAGAACTCTTTCGTGTCTACAAGGCAGTCTACAAAGCCTCTGTCTGGCTCCTGCTGTTGTTGCTGCTGCTGCTGTTGTTGCTGTTGATGTTGCTGTTATCTATGCTGTTTCTGAAGTCTGTACTTCTCCGTCCAATCTTCTTGTTCCTTCTTGATTTCTTCCCTGAAGACCTCTTCTATCAGATCTTGGGCTATATTTAACATCCTGGCATTCTCTATCTCATCAAGCTTGGGTATCAGGTTTTGCCTGACACGATGTAAATTCACATAGGCTTCATTCTGCTTGGCTGATCTTGAAGGCATCTTCATAGGTGAACGAGTCAACCATGGATGGGCATACTGAAGACCGCTATGATTTATATGTCTGAAGCGCGGACGCGATGGAAAACATCCCTACGATTTTTTGGGTTGGGTTGGAACACTATATAGGGAATAGAGAGATGTCAAAGAGCATGTATAATGATAAAATGTTTTGAAAACAAACGACATACACATTATTTCAAAACACAATATTATATTTAACTAATAAACAACCAACACATCAAATAACAATTTCTGAAACAAACTATTTTTGACAAGGTTGACAACGTTGGGAAGTGAAGTTAGACTTCCACAAATGAAAGTCATTGGGTCATTGATTTACATTACGTTTCCTAGCCAAAGACAAGACATATCCATAACGGTCACAAAACCATCGATCTACCTTTTCATCGTTTCTAGAACAGTCACAATCAAAATAAGTCACTAAATGTTCTAAGAGATATCCAAGACTGCGTTGATGAAGAAAATACACACAATATTGTCCACACACTATAGAATATGTGCTTTGTAATTTCACATTATTGAAGCGAGTCATCTTGGAATTTCTTCTCATAAAGTCGATGATGTCGTCTTCCAAAGGCGGTAATCCATATGAATCAAAATACTCCACACAACCATCTTTAGGGAAGTAGACGGCTACCCAGTGGGTTCCTGGGAGATGACTGTCGTGCGCGTTGATGACATAAGCTTGATGGTCTTTAGGTTTGCGATGAGGCAGTTCCTTTTTAGCACACACGACAGGATTCCAAGAAGAGGTATACGAACTGTTGTTCAAAATGTAATAAAGTTCCCAGTTAACCAATTTTCTTTTTTTTTTTTTTCTTGTTTTTTTCACAGGTAATGATAAGTCATCAATTCAATCCTGACTTTTTGCCTGAAAATCTCTGACAAGTAAACGTCTATTAGCTCCGTCTTCGTACTCTGGGCCAAGAGATTCGATGCGGCGGATCTCTACAGCAATCAATGGAGGGCAGGAATGATCACGCAAGTCTTTATACCACTGATGAAACACTTCTTCTTCCTAGGTGAGACCTCAAGCGTCCTCCAAATACTCGTCCAATTTTTCCTCTTATCATCAGACATCTGTCGTGTTGAAATTAACTGGGATGATCGTTTTGACATCCATAACAATCTTTCTTGGTCGTCACCGTAATTTTATCCTCCAGGTGTTTAGCAAAACAGGAGCTAAATGTTGTTCTTATTCAGGCCATCTGGACATGACCGCCATGTTCTCTTCGTCTTTGTCCTTTTTGGTGGGTGGTTCTGCTTCCACGTTATCCTCCCTTTTGATTTCCAAAGATTCTCCACTATCCAAAGAGGGATAAGAGTCTTCCATAGCTTCTAATAATCTAGAATGACTTCTCTCAAACTGTTGATTTCTATGGTATTGTCGAATTCGGCATACAAGATGACGTTGACCGTCTCGGTTAGAGCTTCTGTAAATTGAAGTTCCACACGAATGTGGCTGGATTTTATAGGGTGGAAATGTCCCTTGTCACTGCCTTGGTCTAGAGTGAAATCAAAATCCCACAATGCGTACCCTCCTGCATAATCGTCGTACGAAATGCCGTGGCTGTTATTGGACTCTAGCTGTACGGTGGCTTCGTATAGCGACAAGTACGATCTCAAGTAATTCTTCTTGTCACTAAAGTCATGTTCGAAGGGTCTGGTACACACGGTATTGCCATCGCAACTGACTTCGATCTTGGACACTCTATAGTGCTTAAACTCGAAAGGACTGGCAGTGACGACTCCGTTGAGTGCTGCACTGCTGACGACACCAACGATTAAACGTTTGGGTAACTGTCCTTGGAACAGATGATCTTCGATCTTGGATCGGAGTTCAGCGGCAACGGTGAACGTTTTCACTTCCACGCGTCGTATCGGATATTTGGCGATCGTTCTGCTCAAAGTGTGACTGATGTAGTTTCCCACTTTCGGTAACACTTCCACGCGTCACACGTAGAGTAAGGCTTCTTGGATGATGGTTTTGTACTCGTTGGCATGGGTCATCAAATGGAAAGCGGTACTGCTACGATTCAGTCTCAAGCGGATATCCACTCCGTTCAGCAAATACTTCTCTTGTAATCACATGTCCAAATGCAAACGATCCATCAGTTCTAAACTACGTTCGTGAATGAGTTTGTTCGACGGTCGTTAAAGCCCACATTGTGAGGAGCGTCATCTGCTCTCAGGGCTGTGTCGGTAAACTTGGTTCCGCCAGTTGTGTCAGGTTTCCATACCACGCTAGCATCCAGATGAGTATTCTTTGCCTTTTTTCCCTACGTCATGAGATTTTCCAGGTACGTTCGGTAAGGGTAAATATCCATGCTGCTGCTGACTAGTTTGTTATTCAAGCACAAATCAACTTCGCTGAACAAGGAATGCATGAAATTGTTGACGGGAGCTACTCTGGCATCGGCTCCTGGAGCGGTGTCGTCCGTTTTGATCACTTTGACTTTCAGATACAAGTAATTGCTATTCAGATCGATGTAATCTTCAGGCTGTCATTTGATTTCAAATTCAATAGGAGCTGAATCCGTCAAAGAGGACACGGGATGAAATTCTACCCATTGGGATTTTTGCATCGTCATCATGGTTGGTGGCACGGCAAACAGATCCAGTTCCGACTTGGAACATGCGCAAGACTCTCGGTGCAATCTTTTTTTTCTTTGGGGTTTTGTTAGTCGATGATGACATTTTGGAGAAATTCTTTGCCTTGCGTCAATGCGGTATCCTTCAGGACGTGCAATCCTCGTGTCACTATCGGTTTCAAAACGGGAGCCCCCGAACGAAAGGCCGATTTCAGCATATCTCCTAAAGCATGTCCTCTCCGTCGAGCGACTCCTCCTTACACTGGATACTAGACGTACATGTCGTTAGAGAATCGTTTTCGAAAATGGAGTTTCACCGTAACTTTCACTTTGGTGAATAAAATCTTTTGTCCCAGATCTCCTTTTATAGTAATGTTGATACTGACGAAATACGACTTACTGACGGGTAAATAGTGTGGATATACAAATTCGCTACGAACGTGATAGGTGTTTCCACCTTCCTCGTCAGCGGTCGTGATAGAATCCACTTTGAAAGAATGACACGCAGGAACGGTGCGGAGGTGTGTCCCACACATAGGAGTACGCAAAAATGAAATTTAGTCGTTGGTTCAGGTCTACCGGGGAACGAAATAACTTTCCAAAATCCGAGTTGTCGGAAATGACTGGTAATTCGTTTTTCTTGATCACATTGATCCTCATCTCAACGTCAACACACAAAGTGTCAAACAATTCAGGACAAAATGTAATGGATGCCATTTTGCCCTCCGAAAATTGCATCTGCAGGCGACTTGCTAGTTTATGGTACTCAATCTTGACACTTTGTCCTTTTTCCTCCAAGGGTTTACCAAACACTGCATTGCGCTTGGTAGCAATCTTTCTCACCAGATGCTGACCGCTAAAATAATAGCCTGGAGGAATTACCAACAGGTGGTCCGTCGAGTCTTGGAGTTCTCTTTTTTCGGAGTGCTATTTGCACTTGGACTTTGATTGAAGAATTTTTGTAATTCTTCGTTATGAACTTCGACCGTAAAGTGTTTTGGTTTGGAAGGACATTTAGGACTTGTGTAGGGTGAATCATTTCACCAAAGCCGCTTCCCAGTGGGTTTCGTGATCCAATTGGTTGTCCTGAGGTAATTTGACTGTGAAACAGCATCATGTGTTTTTGGAAAACACCTCCATGGAAATGTCACTGGAAAAAGTTAAGTAAAATTGGTTGTTCATAATTATGCTGTCAGAGGGGTCGCAGGAGGTCATAGGAGTGTCAAAAAGAGGATAGATGTTGTTGTGGTGGTGACTGTTGGGAGGGTGATTGACGTTGGGCACAAGGCTCCCGTTGTTAACTTTAGAGTAATATTTCAGGGAAGAATTGGTAAGAAGGTAACCGATGCAACTGCTCAATAAAATGGTCCACAATTGTTTGTCTTCTTGTTGCAAGCTCAAATTGCTAACGGTAGCACTGATGACACAATACACCACAAAAAGTTGGCAGAAAAAGATGATTTGCGCTTTAGGCACAAGTTCTCCACACCATACCCACAAGGGTTGCTTTGTAGATCTTGCACAGAAGAACTGAGTGAAGGAGTGGTCACTGCGGTAGTGGCGACTGAGTCTGTGTTGAAGGGCATGATGGTCACTTCTTTTTATAGTTGGTGACTTGCGAAGCGTCCATCCAAGAATCAAAACAGTGAGGATGTCCCTTCCAACGTACTTTGACTTCTTTGACACGTCGTTTTCCCACTCTACGGGTTCTTCGATCGAGAATATTTTCGATGTCGTACACTTCGTCTTCTTTTTTGGTCTTTTTTGGTCACACGTTGTATCTCGGTCAAGTAAAACGTTCCTTTTAACACTTCCCCGTTCATGTCTTCCAGTTTATAGATGGTAGGATGACGGCCATACACTCATCCAGTGACACGAAACAGTTCTGTGGTACAGTTTGGTAAACAACCGTTGTCGAAAGTTTTTTTGCCAATTCGCACCCAATCTACAGTCCTGAACGCTCCACCTTTCTTGGGAACAGACGGGGATGTACCAAACAGGCGCTCAAAGACGGTCACTTCGTTGTCGGGAGTCACTTCATGGTGGGCAGGTCCGATGCTCCGAGGGTAAGATTTGTTTTATGCTTGGACCAGGTGAGGAAAGAGAGTTTGTTGATGCATAAAACATTTCCACATGCGCTGTTTCGAGGTGCGTTGAAAACGTTCCACGGTGCTGGCTTTGGTTCCGGGATTCTCGGTGGTGAAAAATTGAATGTCTCGTTTCTTCAATTCTTTTTGGAAAGCTTGGTTCAGAAATTCTGTGCCTTTGTCGGTTTGCCATTGAAGAGGGTAACGACCCCCTTTGTTTCAGCACCAGTTTGAGGGCTCGCACTAACTCAGTGCTCGATTTGGAAGTCAATGGCACGACGAAGGCAAATTTAGAAAAGACGACGATGACACAAAACAAATATTCATACCCACGATTGTAGGTGGCCAAATGAAAGACATGGGCTAAATCGGCTGCCCATTGATGATCGATACCCTCCACTCGGGTGCAACTTCTGGAAAATTTTCGTCGAATTGGTTTGTGTAAGGTGTACGTTGCTTGTTCTTGTAACCATCGTTGCACTTGAGGTAAACGGACACTTTTCAGTCGGGTTTGGCAGCACGATACAATTTCTGAACTCCCCCGTAACCTGCAGGATGGGCTGGATAGTAGTAAATGTTGGCTAACACGTTCTCCATTAGGACATTTTTCTTTAGTCTTAATAAGTCACCCACTCTTCACTGATGCTTCTCTGAATCGGGCGAGGTGGAGGCTTGGAAACGGCTTAAGTGCCACGGGAGTGGAAGTTGAGGGTAGTGTTGGTGGTGGCGGTAATGGGATGACTTTAGTCTTCTTTTCTTCTTTCACTTCTGGTTTCCCTTCTTTCTATTTGTCTTCTTTCCAAGGAGCAGTGGACATCATCTTTTTAACCCAAGCTTTAAGTTCTTCTCGTTGGGGTGTGGGGGAAGGGGTCAACAAGGACACTGTAATCTTACTAGGGGTGGGATCTGCTTACGGTGTTTGAAAGACTTCTCGTTCCTGTTCTTCCTCACGCATTCGTCGGGCTGCGTCTGTCTTGGTCACTGAGGATAGTGGTGATGGTGATGGACTTTTAATCAGAGTCTTAAAATCTTTCAGAGTTGGGGCAGCTGTTTCGTCTTAAACTTTCTGGTGAAAGGGTTGAAGTCGTTGCAACAGTTGACCGCACCGTTGCGATTTTTTCGTTTCTGACAAATCGCTGCGATCCATCAACGATTGAAATTCTTGTGGTAATTGGGACATGTCGGCTAAATGAGGATTGGGAGGTAAATGCGGGGCCAGTTGTTCTTGACAACGATGGAATTCCATCCATCGTTTGTAAGACACTAAAGCCAGTTTTCTTCCTTCCATCTGATTTCAATGGTTACGTCTGAGATCTTTTGACTACAGAGTCCTCTTTTTATCTTCTTGATCCTTTTTATCTTTGAACCATTTGTGCAGTAGTAGCTCCTACGAGTCCTGTAATCATTGGTACTATTGTGGCTTCTAGCAAGGGTGCTAACAACTGGTGCACAAATCCTACGCGCTGTACCAACATCTTTTTCTTTTGACGGATGGGTATTTTCTTTTGGTGGTTTTGGCGACGAACGTGTCGATGCCTGGCTAAGCATTCTTTCTGATGTGGAGACAAAGGTATCGTTCCTTTCAAGACATTCAGACAATATTCGCAAACGGTATCGATGACGTCTTTGGAGGCTGTTTGAATCATTTGTTTTCGCATGGGTGGAGAAGCTTTGGACAGGACGGACAACACGTCCCATTGTTGGCTAAACGAGGAGGCAGTCCTTTCGTTTTCTTTCCTTTGGGGGTAGAAGAGGGATGGCTTGTGGGTGACATCTTTGTTTGTTTGCTCCGGGGCACACACAAAAAATACACTGACGTCGATAACTTTTCACACGCCCTTTTTTCTTATTTTTTGGGTGCATTGTTGGATTATTTTTGGAAAACACAACTGTTTGAACACCTGTTCTACCCTTCAACGCCACAAATTCCTCCCCTTTGCTTTCTCCTCTTTTTGTTTGGACGATGGTATCTTTTCTGTGGTAGACGTAGATGCTTGGCTAAGCGTTTTTTCGGATGACGATACTGTCCTTTTCTTTTGCCTTTTCCTTTTTGGACAGGAGAACGATGATGGTGATGGTGACATCTTTGGGCGATCAGGAGCACAAAAATACTGATAACCATCGTTTGACCCAGGTCTTTTTATACTGGAATGCGTCGCCACTGATTATCTTGACATCGTATCAATTTTATGACAGGCATCACGCGTCGTGGAGGGGTTCGCAAGGTACTAAATCAGGACAGTTCTTGCTTGGATAAATCCAGTAAACTCTGTAACATGCTCGATCTCTCTTGGACTTTGATTTTGGGGCAAACCACAGATGTTCTTTTGTAAAGTATCCATCCAGAGGTTACTGAGGTCCCACTAAAGATAGGTAATGACAGTGCGGAGACCATCGAGCATGTTCCAGGTAAGCGGAATCGTTCTGTTACCACTCGTGTAGTGACACATTGCAACTGAAGCACTTAACTTTATCACCTTCGCCCAAGTAAATTAATCCGGCTCTGGCTAATTTTTTCGGGGATAGATCCTCCCAGATATTTAGGCCACTTCCTTGGAAGGTTTGGAAACGACCTTCAAAGTTTTAGTATTCAGGCAAACACACAGGGAACGAATATTCTTCTTTCACAGGCTCATTTCGATGAGGGTTCTGTGAAATCCATAGTAGTTTGCTCAGGCTTGCACAGTATCACTTTCCGCGATAGATATAGGTTGTAGCAGTAGTCATAGCAAAGTTTCCATGATGTAGTACTGAATCGCTGAGGTCACAGTGTACGGCATCCCTGCAATCGCAAGGCACAGCATCGCACTCCACCTGAGAATCACCAAACTTGAATGGTGTTGTCAGTTTGAAAGAATTCATCTTTCTCGCTTGGTGTTGGTAGTTACAATGAACGATCGGTCTTGGACGTTGTTCCTTTTTATACTAGTCGTAATGAAGTCTCTAGCTTGTAAATATTTTTTATGCCTAGTTTTAGAAGTCTTCCTTTTTCTTCCTAGACAACGGTAAGACCTTCTCTAAGGTACCGTCATACCTATAACGTTGTGTGATGGGTGGAAAGGCCATAGAAAGGTAAGACAGTGCGGAGACCATCGAGTATGTTCCAGAATAGCTGAATCTTTATAGATACATCGATCCATATGCAACCTCAGACCACAACTGATATACTGTACTTCGTATCCCAATCCAGTCTCAGGTCCCGAGTAGACAAATACTGTTCTTGCTAAAACTGTAGCAGTTGGTAATCCTTCCTTATCCGTAGGCCATTTTTAAAGCGTTTCCAATCGTCTGGCACAATCACAATAGTCAGGCAAGAAGACAGGAAATGGTATGGTTTGAACTTGGAGTTCTCAGTGGGTTCCTCGATCAATTCTTTCTGTGTCGAATTCATCCTTCTTGTTGGTGGCTATCGTCTTGGAACCATTTTTCTTATACCAGTGTGTCCGTACGGTAAAATGAAGTGGTTGGGAAGTCGCACTCGTTTCTGGTACACGATTTGATACACTTCTCCTTGTTGGTCCCGTTGTTCGTAGCCGTAATTTATGGGACCGCCACTTGCAAAACTTAGATTCTTGTCGATGGGGTTGCTCGTCCGTCAAAGCTCCTAAACGGTCTTCCTCGATGACAGGGTGACGTTAACCCAGGCGATCGATGTAGAGGCATCTGTCGTTGTCAAAATACAGCACACGATCTTCTAACAGTTCTAAAGCTTCATACAATTTTAAGCGAGCATGGGCTGTTAAGTAGGCTGCAATGATGACATTTCCAAATTCGTCGGCTTCTACAAAGTCCAGTTCTTCTTCTTTATTAACCAGGACCAAGTCATCACAATGGACGTCCACGCGTTTTAAGGTTTTGATTTTGTCGTGAATCATCTGGAAGTAACGGGAAGGTTCTGTCAAGGTCGTTGTGCCATTTTGCCCCACAAGCAATTTAACATCACTTTAGCAAACGATCGCCTTCCTTCCTTTTTATCCACGTGGTCTAAAGTGTTCCTCTCCATCTCCAAGTATTCTCTTTGAATTTCTTTCGGCCTTCGCGAGTGTGGCACCAGGAACGATAGCCACTGGCTTCTTGTTTCAGTTTCAAAAAGGCATCCACGTAGTCTGCGAAAATGCCTTTCTGAGTCTCGTCACCCTTGTGGTACTGTTCTGTCTTGGGAAAGTAGTAAATTTTGTACACTTCTAACAATTGGTATCCCAGGTCCAAAGCTTTGAACAATTTCACGCTGACCCACAAGGTTGCACGTTTCGGCACAAGTACGACACAAAGGAAACATCAGTTTTCCTTGGCAATGGCGAGGTAAAACGGGATGGTAAAAGACCTTGGGAGGCAAGACTTTACATTTAATTAATCCTTCGTATTGTCAAATGTAGTCCAGGTCGATGTGTTCCGTCAGCAACTGCGGATGCCCTGCTAGAAAGTGACGATATTTGCACACGTAAGGGTACAGCGAACACATGTCCAAGTATTTGATTTCTTCTCCTTTCTCCTCGTCGGCGTGGTACACCAAACAGATGGTATTCGTCCGTCCTCCGTACAAACTGTCCGACGGGTTCAGAGGGTCAACCAGCTTGTAACTTTCCACGATGCGTTTAAATTCGGGATCGATTTTCAAACGGTTATCGTACTCGTGTTCCCACATTTCCACGACTTGTTATTATTGCTGTTCTAACGTTAAGCGCCGCTAACAAGTGGCCTGGTTCAAGTCTTCCATGGTACGTTGTAAAAACTGATTTTTAGTGTCACGTTGAAGGTAACAGATGGGACATCCGAGCAATAAGCAACCGTTAAACTCATACAAGATCTTGGGGTTTTTAAGTCCCAGCCATCCACTAAATACGTTCCAATGGTCTTTTCGCCTCCTCCGTTTCGGGAGTGTTGGATCCATTTGTCTTCCTTGTCGCACAAGTAATGCAGCCAGCGTAGGGCTTTGACCGAGTATTGACGTTTAACAAAATTCGTCGTTTGAGGGCTGCTGACAGCCAGGGTGTTTACGGTCATGAATAGTTGGCGATACACTAAGGAGTACACTTTGGCAATGGTGCAGGTTTCTTTCAAAGAATCGATCCCTCCGTGTTCAATGAATTGTTCTTGAAATATTTCACAGCAACGCCGTAAACTTGTCCACGTCGGAACGACAATACTTTAGCATTTCTTCCTGAAAGTCAATGGGGTCCGAGGCGTGAGTGTGGTACCAGGCGTAGAAAGCTTCTCGTTGCTCGGTGCGCATGTTGTCGGGGACGTAGTAGTGAGCCTCAGGCAAATGGGGCAGAACGGCTTGTTGATTAGCTTCGCTATTGAAAAAGTGCCGTAAATAGCTTTAGCCATTTCTTTCATTCCAAACGTTTTAGGCATTTCGCTCAATAGCATGGCCAAGTAACTCATCGAATCTTTAAACTGCACTTGTCTCACTTGCATGGAGATGATTTTGGCTCCGTTCAAATTCACTTTCGGACGTTCGGTACTTTGTTCCGTATAGTATCTGAGAAGAAATTGTCCATCATATCCCGAGAAATTGTGAGCTATCACCGTGGCATATAGATGACAATTTCCATAACGTTCGATGTCCTCTTGGCTCCACGTCTCGTCAATGCGATCTAAGATCCATTGGGCGATATCGGCTAGAGTGTTAGGTCCCCGAAATATGTTTTCACGTCCTCCAGGAATCTTGCTGCAGTGGGGGCAATGACTAAAGACAGGTTCTTGGATGTACTTCTCGCATGCTCGATGAGCCACGTAGAAATTAGGAATGTGAATACCGGTCTCTTGCATGCATTCGACATCGAAAAAGATGAAATTCTCTTTCTTCTGGTCATCTTCCTCTTCATGTTTGGAATAGTGTGTTTGAATGTTGCATTAGTGTTCCAAGTCCACGATTTGGTGATAAATGTCACATCGTCTTTCCTTGACATACGTGAACCTTGTTACAATTGGTATGTATGCCTTGTCCACAAGTAGGGCACAATCTCAGGAGTTGACAAGAACTTTTCTGCTGTGAACCTTGCGTCTTCAGATGTTGTTGGTAACAGGTAGGGCTTAGAAAGGTGCGCTAACAAGTTGGGCAAGGCATTCGTCGTTGTCCTTCGTCAATGCAGGGTTTAGAGGCCAATCATCCCTCCCATTTCGATCCACAATGCTTGTGCTGCTCTCGATTGCTATAGCCATAGTCACATTTCTCACAATAATAACCGTATCCCAGGAATGCAGTGATACTGATAATGGCATAGAAATGTTCATCGTGATGATAGACGTGAATGTATTTTCCGTCTTTGAATTTTTTACCTCGAAACAACAGAGGATCGCTCACTTCTTGAGGGTGTACTTTCAGGATGTAGCGTGAGCCAAGACGTCTTGCAACTTTTGCATTTCAGGAATGCCACAGGGTGTGTCTTTTGGAGGAGTTCTGCTTCTCGTAGTTGATTGGCTGGGTCAGATCATTGAATAGTTTTCCAGACTCTTTTCCATTCTGCCGTTTCGTTCTTTTTGGCATACGTTCGTCCCACCGCGATCGAACGGGCTTTACACATCTTGTCTTGAGGGTTGTTATTTCGGACGAGACTCGTTTTGGTGCTACGAGGGTCGTCTACCAATAGCACTTTTCTGCGTCCGGCCCCATGGGGAAAATAAACGTCAGCAATGTACAGTGTCGCTTTTCCATCGATGATGTGAAACTTGTCGTTAGATTGCTGTACGTGTTGAATCTTGTCAATGACTTTGGAAGGTATCAGTTCTAATGCCTTGCTAAACTCGATCCAAACGGGGAAAGTATCAAACGATCGTCTTCTTTGGCTTCACATTGCCGTTTCAGTGTGGTTAACAAAGAATCCCACACATCGGTGATGAACTCTTCCCCTTTCTCCAGCGGTACGTCAGACTTGAAATCTTTAAACTTCTCCATGTACGTGTAATCCGTGGTTCTAAATTTTCTAGAGGAGCGTTTATCCGTGTCTCGAATGTGATAGTATTTTTCAGGGGTTACTGGTGGTGAACTTTGGTTTGACTTTGACTCTCTGGGTCTGGATTCTGGCTCACTCATATCATCTTCAAAATTGCTGGCATGGATTTGAGCCAAGACTTCAGCTACTGTGCGAGGCAATATGTCACGTTTCTTCCTCTTACTTTCTTTTCCTTTCTCTACGAAATGATGCGATCGTTTCATCTTGAGTGGAACAAGTCAAATGATTACATTCTGAAAGTCATGGTCCCCATATCAATGTAGGCCAGTGTCTTCCCTATATAAAGGGTCAGTGTCTTCCCTCCAAGTATTCATTTCACTCTCAATCCGATCAGAAAGATGGAAGAGCCCACACAGATTGAACTTCTGACCAGAGCTTTTGGCGAGGTGTCATACGACGATTTTCTTCAGAGAAGCCGACGGACTACACTCCTCCTTTCAAGATAAAATTCAAGATGCTTGCTATATCTGTCAAAAGAAAGGACATTGGTCTTCAGAGTGTGCAGAACGTCAAAAAAGCAAGACAGTCATCAAAAGAGACAAAAGTGAAGATACCTGTTATCATTGTCAAGAGAAAGGACATTGGTCTTCAGACTGCCCTAAGAAACAACAGGAGCAGGAGGGAGAGAAGGGTTTAGAACAGGAAGAAAAGGTACCCTCCAAAAAGGAAGATCCGAGATAAAATCAGAAAGAGAAGAAAAGAAGACGAGCAAACAAGTGAGGAAATGAGTTGGAAAAACCCGTAACAGTGAAGAAATTCAAAAAAGAGAGAGTGAAAAAGAAAAAGAAAAAGTCTATGAACTTTTTAAAGTGATGTGTTGTGAAATGGATTGTACATTTGTACCAGAATGGACCAGAAAGAAAAACGTAAGTGTCTCTTGGTTTTGATTTTTTAGAATAAGGACCCACACACACACACACACACACACTCACACACGTCTATCATGGGCGAAAAAAGGAATTTTGAGTTTTAATTGATTTTGGTAAATGAATATTGTCTCTTTTCGAGAGAGGTGGTTGGTTCTCAAAAGGATCGTTAGGTGTTTGATTTTTTAAACCAAACTCAGGAACGGGAAATAATGAGCATTAACTGCCTTATCCCTTTGCCACGGCCAAGGCCTACTTCTGGACCTGCTCCTGTTGATGATTTGGTAGAATTCACTAGGTTGGGTATCTCAGGCGTAGTAGGTGTGTGAACAGGGATGGGCTGTTTGACTCGGGAAGGTATTTTTCTCCTGAGTCGTAATAAAGAAATCTGATACATTTGTTTCAGACTCCTTAACTCTGCCAAAATGTCTAAGAGTACCGCCACCGTTTGACTTTTACGTCCTCATTTTCTCCTAGACCTTGTTTCTTCTCTGCTTTTTCTTCTTCCTGTCGCTTCCTTCTTGCCTCTTCTTCTTCTTGCTGTTGGTGTTGAAGGAGAAAAACTTGCTCTGCTTCTTTCTGCTGTTGCAAAAATTTCTCCAATTCTTCTTTCTGTCTCTGTTAAAAATCCTCGACGTACGGTAAAAAAGGAGAAGGTGGCGAAGGTGCTAGTACCGGAACAAATTCTTGTGAAGAAGAGAGAAAATCCACTAAATCCCAATTAAAATCGTTCTCCTCTGGAAGTAGGATCGTGATTGCTTTAGTAGCCGCCTCTATGCCATCACTCCTCGTCGCCACTGCCGATGCACTCCAATTCATCGTCTTCTTAGTTTCCGTCATGTTCTAACTCTGTTGCGTTGACTCACTGCGAGGAGACGCTAGCAAACCTATATATGGAATGTAATGTCACCGGCAACTGTCTTCGGATTGGAAGACAGACTCCGCACTGTGACTGAATTTTGTAACGCGTGTTAGGATTGATGAAAAAACTCAATCCGTTTCGATCCACTCTTCCAATATAAATAAACCGCGGTTCACTTCATTCCCTTCACATGTTCTCGTCACAAGATGTGGACTAACGTAGAATTGTCTACACTCCTATCGTATATGCTGTTCAACCCGGACTATCCCATGTATGTCAAATCATCATGCGCTGTCACTCAGATGACTGATACTTCCCTTTTTAAACGAAGGATCTATGTGGAGAGACAAAGCTGTCTGAAGAGAATCTTAATCTATTGTCCAGAGGTCAGAAGAAGTTTGAGGAAGAGAAGATCAGCGTGATGCCCTCTATGTTAACTGAATGGTGTTAACAAAGAAAACCCCAAAGGCCCTTTTCAGGGCCACTCATATGTCTATAAAAAGATTTGCTCTCTTGCCATATATGTGCCTTTGTTTGTTGTTTGTTTGTTTATGTCTATCCAGTGATATGTCCCGCCCCCCAGGTAATGTTTGTGTTTGTTGGTCAGTACCTCTCGGAAGTTCGTTCGTTTAAATAAAGTTATATATCCCGCCCAGCCAAGCGTTTAAGTTTTTTTTTCCCGCTGTCACTGTTTCGCCTGATTGAGGTCAGCTACTTGCCACATTGTTACTAATGTACAGTAACGTGACGTCACCCCATTTGTTCCCTTCCTATTGTCGTTGTACATTCCCAATCCCTTGTCGCTCTATAGTCCCACCCACGTTAATATTTTCCATGTTAAATTCCCCTTGTCGCCAGGGTACAACCCCTCTATTTTAACATAGAAGTCCCATTGTCGCTAGGTTATCCCCTATCAGTACTGTTTACCATACTTATTTTGTTACATTCATCTGAATTCAATTGTTTCAACAGATACATGTTTCCTAATGCTAGATCGGCACATATGGCTTCAATAGATAAATGTTTGCTAATGCTGGATCGGTACATATGGCTTCAACAGATGATTAATTCTTAATGCTGGATCGGTACATATGGTTTCAAAAATTATTACCCCTGTTGCTTATACCTATTGCTAATTAGTTGTAAATATTGTTGGAATGTCGATGTCTTGCCTGAATTATTTTCTTACTGCTTGAAATGTTTGGATAGCATTTTGACCATGTGTTGAATGGCTGCTTAAGCATATCATTAAATTTACTGCCAATTATGATATTCTTGACCGCTCAGGTGGCCTAGCGGTAGAGCGTCCGCCTCGGATGCGGGAGGTCGCGGGTTCGAACCCCGGCCGAGTCATACCAAAGACTTTCAAAAATGATACTAACAGCTGCCTCGCTTGGCGCTCAGCATTAAGAGGATAGTGTTAGGACTGGTTGGCCTGGTGTCAGGATAATGTGACTGGGTGGGACATCATGCTTCAAGTCTGCGTCGTGATGCCCTAGTGCTAAACGTCACTATAAACTGTCACACTGCAAACATCTAAGCGATATGACTAAAAAATTGTTAAAGCTACGTTATAAATCTAAATCACACACACACACACACACACACACCACACACCACACACACACACACACACACACTTGATATTCTTGACAGTATTATCATCCAAAGTTTACAATTAGTCCGCCCTTGTGAAACCTATTGGTAGCTTCACCAGTTTGTTTAACATGATTATTTTAATTTGGAAACGGCTATATATCTATCTATCTATATATATAT